>JABFPT010002527.1:5449-18275 GCA_022817245.1 Nixonia krombeini
TTGTCAAATAACTTTTAGTAGAACTGATAAGTTTTGCTGCGTTAATTCGCGAGCTCGCCGACACTTTCCCCGTAGAATGTGACAAGTTATATTATATTTATTCCGCTGGTTCCCACTCAGAAAACACTTTTGGGTCTTTTATTAAAATTCGAGAATGAAAATATACCGACAATGCAAAAGTTGCATTTACTGTTCAGAAATACAAGCCCCGATACACGTTGCGCTGAATCGTCTTCATCCCCCGACAAAGGGATCTTCGTCCTTTGACGCACATTTCGAAGCCACCGGAAAGGTGACACGTCGAAGAGATATATCGTCGGTGATATAAGCGCGAACGGCGTGACGTATCTTCCGCGGCGACCGCGACGTAATGGGAAGGCGTTGCGTCCAAGGGCACGATTCGAGTCGGCGTTTCCGGTAGACGAGCAGGTTCGTGCTCGCCGACGTCGCCTGCGCTGGCGAGGTGGCGGGGCGGGCGTGGTCGTGAGAACCAGGATCTTTCGTCCGGCCCTGATCGCGTCCTGGAAGTCGAGTTGTTCGAACGAGAACGCGGTATCGCGTTAATTGCTGTTGTCGGTCAACCGCGAACAATGCCAAAAGTCCCACTGGAGCTGGACTGCCGCCAATCGACACTCAGGAGATTGATCCCCATGAGATTGATCGATCGGCGGGGACTAGTTGGAGCCATACACCAGTGGTTAATTATTCGATAAGTCTCCACCGTCGTTGTCCAGCGAAGTCGAATGCAGTTCCGTAAAACAGCCCCGGCCAACTCCGTAAACTGCGAACGGCACAGCCTCGCCGTGACTGAATTTGCGTTTCGTGCGCGTAATCCGCGAAACTCGCGGCGCGTTATAAGTTCCATTCTCATGACTCGCCGGCTGGAATTTGCATGATATTTGCATGCGGCCGGTTGCGAGCAACGGCCATTGTAATACCCATAGGGCAGCGCGCGCGCCTATTCACTCTGCTGTTTATGGCGGAGGAGGAGAGTGCCAGGTGAGAATATAAGCTACCCTATATAGCCTGTGGAACGGCGTAATGACACACCGGCAAGGGACAGTGCGCTGATGCCAGAAGACCTTCCTCCCCCTCCTCTCTCTCCCCCTCGCCCGTAAACAACCCACATATTCCCGAATAAACGTAACGCCGACGAAAGCGGTGCAGTGGGAAAGCAGCCTCGGCGAGAAAGTCGGGGAGATTCGTTTATCGCGATGCCTCCTCTTCTTACGGTTCCCTTGCCGCGAAAGAATCACCTCGCCGTAGATGTTCTCCCCGACACCCTCGCACAAACCCGTTCATCGCCGCTCGAATTCGTCGACGGCTGGCTGACGCGTGTTTGACAAGCGGAGGATGTTCCGTCGGATGCCGTGTATTAATTAAAATTAATTAGCAGGTGCGCGCGCGCCGAACAAGTATCCTTAAGTATGGCAACCCGGTCGATGATAGGCCTTCGACTCGCACCACGACCTAACGCAACGTCGGTGACCTCCTGTCGAAGGCCAAATAGGTCCTTCTGACACCCCTTCCCGTCGGCCGATTAGAGAAAGACGGTGTCGAGGAGTCGAGTGTCCCGAAGACCCCGCGATACGCGCCGCGACGCTTATCTCGAGGTTCGCGGGGAAAACGCGCAATACCTTCCGCGGAAATACCCGACGAACGTGTCGTGGGCGTGTTGCCAGGTCGGGATTTATCTCTCGAGCACACGCGCTCGCCTCTAATCAATTTCGGTCCGCGATGTTAATTTGAACGATCGCTGCAACGGGACACCGAGACTGCAAACTTGTTTTCGTGCCTCGCGCGCGATTCGCCAGTCACGCAACGCGCGAGAAAGTGAGCACACCTCGGTTTAATGAAATCTCTCGGACGAGCATTAATTTGATCATTCCGATGCCGCGCGACACTGGCCGATACAGATTCACCCGATAACGTCTTGGTCGATGCCGAGCGCTTGTTAACACCTCTCTCCCTCTCTCTCTCTCTCACTCCCCATCTCCACCTCTCTCTGTCTCTCTTTCGCGACGAACGATGATCGAAACAAGCCGAGCAATCATTGTATCGTGCGGTAATAACAACAAACTGTCGAAATCAATTCGAGGCCTGTGACGAAATTCGATTAAGGATCGCATTCCCGAACGCGACTCTTCTCTTCGCCGGTGCACCAGCCAGACTCTCCGCGTCAGTCAATCGCCCGGCGATAGCTCAGACGTGTTTTCGCAGTTATTATTCCCGGCGAGATTTATCGCGGGTGATTGCGATTCGCCAGCGGTACCGTATCCCGTACGACTCGCATGAGTAATGTTGCAAATGAGAGGCTAACTTCACCCGTTACGGTTAACTAATGAGCCCGGCGTGGTAAGGCGGCGTTAATCTCTGATGCAACGGAGGTAACGCTGAATCCGAAAAATCCGATCAAAATGCATTAGTAACTGGATAATTAATGCTCTCCGCAGGCCGATGTATCGAGCCGCTCGTAAATGGACTAATTACTCACAATTACGCAACGACGCCAAAGCGTTTCTTCCAGGTCATTAGTACAGGCTGCCACTATGGCTTACATAATAATATTCTTCGCCGGGATGGCTGTGTGTGTCGGACGCTAATAGCGCGTATCTGCCCCGCCGCGTCTGCCGTTGCTGCGAAAAACTGCTAAACGCTCGGCTTTATCGCCGCGCTTTCATCGCTACGCGTAACGGCGACGTACCCTTTAACGCCGCTGAATGCATTTGCCGGTGTCGAAACCAGCGCCGGACTTTCATTACTGTCTTGGCAAACGCGATGATAATTGCATCGGACCGGATCGAACGACGGATAGATTTAAGCGATGCCCGATTGCGGAGATGCGAAGTGTCTAGACTTGTCGCTCGGTCACCGGTCGCGTTGTTCCGTGATCGGTGAGGATCGAGGGGAATCAATCGGAGGATTTATTCCGCGCTCTTTCGGGCCCTGTCCACGTCGAGACTAATGAACAGCGCTGGAACACAGCCAGCGGCGAGAACAAACGATCCGCCCCAACATCCGCCACTTCTGCCAAACGATTTCCCTCCGACCGCTCTGACGTCGGCTCTCTAGTCCTGCAATTCCTTCTGGCTGGGTCGGTTAGACTACGGTTTGTCGGCAGGGAAGTGGCAATTCCGTAATCAAATCAAGCTCGTTAAGATCGTCGGCTGAGGGAGATACGTCGAGTCAAAATGTCGCGTATTCCTCTGGACACGAATCTCCGGAAAGCAGTGACGGAAAAGCGGCGGAGTGTCGCATCGACGGGAATACGCGGAGGATTCGGGATCCGCGGAACAGCGGTAGCCGCGCGCGATAGCAGCCGGGTGATGGACGCTTCTGAGATCTGTCCGGGGGAAATGCCTCAGCCGCGACAGCTGTCGGGCGGCGGAAGTGGTAATCGATAAGACGCGCGGCTCGCCGAGATTCTAACGAAGCTGTTGATGCCGTGGCACAATACCGTGGCGGGTAAGCGGCGGGCAATAATTGGGTGCGAAGTGACATCCGCTCAGATGATATCTCGCCGTCTTTGTACACGTCGCGTCCGGCGGCGCGCCGTTGAGCGACGTACCTCCGGGGAAAGCCGCTGTTCCTCCATTTGCCGCGGAATCATCTTCCGAGATGCGCATCTCGGCCGATCGATCCGACGACGGAAGACACACCGCTGTCGGCCTGTCATGGCGACGAGATCGCGTCGGTCCCTGGCGTTTGTATCGATCACGCCGATTAGCTCGGAGCGTTCCCGGCCAGCGCTTATTTCCGCTTTCGAGCAACGCCGCGATGACGCGAAGGTTCGTAATTGAAAACATCTCCGGTGGTTTCCATCCGCGGGGGAGAGCGTCGTTCTTCCCGTAGCGCCGGGTTCCCATTCTCGACACTTGCTCCGCCCACGGTTATATCAAAAGAGTTGTTTCGGTATACCGTATTTATCATGCGCTCTTTGCAGAAACGTCACGATGTGCCCGGCCGAGCCGAGCATCGTGACGTTTGTATTGTACGGTTGAAAAAAAAAAAAAACCATACTCGGTCGGACGTAATGGAAGACTCGGGGCATAACCACGATGAGCTCGTCTTTGGCAAATTGCTGCCACAACTTGGCTAATTCTGCTTAAATGAGCGCCGCGTTTTTATCCGGTTGATGCGAGGATGTGCCAGCGCTTTTATCCCGACTCACCTTTCACCCTCCTCAGCCACGTTTCCGACTGGCAAATTCTCGTCCATAATTAGTCCATAATTTGTATCCACCTCTTTCAAAGTGTTATCCAATAAAGTGAGAAAAGGTTCTGGAGTAGATTATCTTACTTCGAGTACCGTTCCGCTATTTCTTTCAAATGAGTATGCTACGGTAAAACGGACAACTGCTTTTCGCGTTTCAGGTGAAAAGCCGTACCAGTGCACGTGGGAGGGCTGCACGTGGAAATTCGCCCGTTCCGACGAGCTCACCCGGCACTACCGCAAGCACACGGGCCAGAAGCCGTTCAAGTGCCATCTCTGCCAGCGCTCGTTCTCCCGCAGCGATCACCTATCGCTCCACATGAAGAGGCATTGATGGAAAGCTCTTTCGCGGCGAACTGCAAGAGCTGACGATTAATACATTCGGGACCTGAAGAATTTCCCCAGCGAGGTCAGCCCAGCCACCGCCACTCGTCACCGGGCGCCACGCTCGCGCCGCCCCTGGGGGAACTAGAGAAAAGCGTTCACTAGGTTTTTTTTTAGGTTTTAATAAACGTCCGATTCTCGTCGGCCGACTATACGATATATTCAAAGCTAGAAGACGTCACGCGTCCCGCCGCGTGTGAAAGAAGACACTTCGAACCTCTTTCGCACCTTTCGACGTACGACTTTTGGGTTCGAAGCCGCGGAACGATCCGGACAGCCGAGCTGAGAAGGGGACGGATTCTGAAACAATGGCTTTCACACGCGATGGAACGTCGTCCGGGGGATTGGCGAAAGCATCGTTTGCAGACTTGACCTTGAACATCGAGCTACGAAGTACCTTATCAAAGTAATCGACGACGTTGTAGCTCGTTGATTATGGCTATGAGCGCGTGTACCTTTCGAAAGTGTGCGCACGCTTCGTACTTCCGTGTGGGAAGTACGGTCATTGATAAGAGAAAGAAAAAGAGAGAGAGAGAGAGAAAGATAACGAACGGCGAACGTGCGACACTTTCGCAAGCTTGTCATCCAGATTCGTTCTTCACCCAGACTTCATATCCCAACGCAACGAAGGTCGTACGTTTGCAGAACTAACCGACCACGCGAAGCGGGCGGTTCTTTCTCGAAGTTCCTTTCAGAGCCTCCTGCGTTTCTTTCTACTCCAGAGCAGCCGACATTTCCTGGCTGGCAAGTGCAAAGAGACCCCTCGGTAGGAAGAATTTGATTAATCTATCCCGTCCCGTTGGCGGGTTTCAGATGCGAGGATAAACCTCCGAAAGCGATCCGCGTCCGATTCGCGACGCTTCTCCGACGTTTACCCTCCGGAACTACGACATTCCCAAAAAAAAAAAGACTGCACAATTTATGGATTAATCAAACACCGAATTAACGAACGAGGAGCACCTTTTCCCTGTTGGATTCGTGATAACAAGTAGGCGTAAAAAATTTCGTATGTACATAATAATTATTTAGCGGTAACTAAAGGCGTCAGAGATTAATCGTTCAATTGTGCAATCTGCCTAAAGTAACTAGACGCCGTGGAGAGATATTTAATGCGAGGATAGATGGCTCTGCTCTGGTGAGCGGGAGATGGCTGCGGGTTCAGCACGCCTGAGCACGAGAAGCGTAATTATATGTCCGTTTTTAGCCAATTTGTTGAAATGCCAACTTTTATTTAATAATTTTAGAGAAAAAAGGATGAAGCCAGCTCAACTAGTCTAGAGCACCATTATTATATATATATATATATATAGATATATACATTATATACATCGTAATTGATTGCTATTCTTTGTCCCGTTCTTCTTCTCGCGTATGACGGTCGTCGCCATCGTTGATAGGGTTACGGTAACAATTATCACTATCGCAACTAGAACCATTACAGACACTTGTATAAGTACGGTTATCATAACTACGCTATAGTATAATACGAGGATACATAAAGCCAGTAACGTAATCGATATAGTAAGGTTACGATATGGGTATAGATATTTGTAGGACTCCGGCTACGGAGCTTGGGACTTAGCATGCTCAGTTAAACATATACAATCGTGATCGTGAAACCTTTCGGAAGACATTACTGTTGTTACGAAACGCATTCGAGATGCACAAAGAATTTCGCGTTTGGAAAAGGACAATCAATGAAGACTTTACGGGGAAATTCGCGTATTCTAAGGGAACCAGTATTACGAGCGCACGAGTATAGAACTGTAAGAGGACGTCGCGTGTCGTTCATATATCGCGCTCCCTGCATGCCCGGACGGAGATGTGTAATGTATGCGCGAATTAAACGCGATCCGCGTCTCGTTACATCTTTGCGCTGTATTAACCATACGCGATTGTTCACGCTCGGCCAACGCGGCTGCAATACGCGTTTACGGAACTTTACGACTCTTCGGCTACGACCAGTGAAGGTGCCAAAGTAGAAGGTGCAATTTTTTGTAACATTGAGAGCAATAAAGGCGGTGAAAATTAAGGTTCATCCACACGAATTGAAGCTAGTTCTGCACTCGTCAAGTGTAGTCCACGTACGTTAAAAAGTTGACCCGCGCGAGGTTGGCCTGTACCAATTAAGCTTGGACCACGCAAATTATGGTTGGTCCACACGAATTTTAGGTTGATTCGACCTGGTCAGTTCTCGTTCGAGCGCGAGATTCGTCGTGCCCGAATCGAGGATGAGATGCGCGTGTATTTTTACAACGGCGTGCAATCGAGAAGATATTTATTTTTGTACATGATCGTAATCGTAAGTTGTAAGGCGACCGACTATTGGTTTTTAGCGGTAACTGTGCGCGCGTCCGAGTCGACGCGGCAGCTTTGGCGATAGCTTGATCTCATTGGCTCACGAGGTAACTGCGACGCAAGCGGAAAGTGCAATATTGTCGAATGTCCGCATTTACGGAGGAACGTGCGCATTTTATTTTGGCATCTCTGCAAAGACAAAACGAACAAAAAAAAAAAATGGAAAAAAAAGGAAAAATGGAAAGAAAGAAAAAAAGAGGTATTCGCGTACCGTACCGTTCGTTAAGGAACTCGGAAACTGGTGTACACGATGGAAAAGTTGTTGAAAATACTGTCAACGTTTATTTGCGTGGAGTGTATACAAGAGCTTACTAATCGTATACGGACGCATTCGCGAAGGATCAGTATTCGAGGGAGCTTCGTTGCATCGTCCGAGCAAGCAACAATGACTCGCGGCCAAACGAGGAGAAGGAGTTGTCAGTTGGCTCGTTGCTCGGAACGAATTCATCGACGTATATATCATATGCACATTTGTTATTCCAGCGGCATTGCTCGCATCGGAATAGAATCGATTCGAGCCTGACAGGCGCAATCGTATTCATCAAGTTCCTACCGACAATTAAACTGCCAATAATTTGCAATAAAGTTGTTTAATTTTGGTAGCGGCTATCGAAGCGTCAATTGTTTTCCCACTCTGTAATAATAATCATCGTACACGAATGAACTATCGGTATCGTTGCATTTCGAGTGACCCGCGCGATAGGGGAGGGGAGGGGGGAGGTCGAGAGTCGAGGTCGCCTCTGCATCAGCCGCGGGTTAAGTCCCGGCATCTTTTCGCGATGCACCGGCGACACCGGACCAAGGTTGGGGCGAAATTTGGAAACGACGGAACAAGATGCCAGTATGAACTAGAGCCAGTTTTTATTACTGTAAAAAACACACACACACACACACACAGAGAAGAAGTAAGGCGTTAAGGTTGTTAAGCCGAGTGCAACTGTCACGCGCTGTGCTTTGATAGGATACAGTGCCTTGTAAACGTTAAGGGAACGACGAACGTTGCGTTAGAGTTTAAGCTCATTGCTAGTGCCTTCGAGACGCATGTTTTTTCTCGCGCTTTTCTCAACTAATGCTACTCTCCACGATTTCCTTCTCACGCACAACACACGTTTCCAAACGGACATGCGATTCGTTTCCACTAGCTCGCCGATCCCGGCGAGGACCATTCGATATTTATTGACTATTTACGTCGCTTTGTTTGTTAAGTAAACGCACCCACTGTTGTTGCATCGATTAGCGCTTATTTATTGACGGAGTTTTTATTCGAAATGGGAAATATATTGGAACAGTAGCGATCGTTATTACGACTTGTACAGTTATGTAAATAAGCCGTCGAGAATGACAACCGTTGTAAGAAGTTTACAAAGTATCGATCGATTTCTCGACTCCCAAGTGCCTTATCAATTTGTACGGCGAGCGTAGCGGACTGTAATCAGTCACAGGAGAAATACCGTTGTTCGCGACAAACGCGACGTTAATGTTTGTTCAGTACTGTTTTAATCGGCGAATACGGAAAGAGTTTGCGCGAATTAATTTTTTGTCGGAATTACGCAACGATTTTCGCGATCCGCGAGCGAGAAATACCTTGGCGTGTAGTGTACCGGTACCCGAGTGTGCCGATCCGTTTACTGTTTCAACGAGCGTCAACGTGAGAAGTAAAAAGTGATTAATCTAAGGATCAGTATTGATGGCATGGGTTATGAAAAGTTAAATGAAAATTATTGTTAAATGTGCACGACGCGCATTCTTTGAACGACGGCGTTGGAACAACGCGTGGAAAATCGTCTGGTGATATAAAAATGAGCAATTAGTTGCTAGGCCTTTCCACGAGTCGTGCATTTAGCCATACTTTGTATCGCAGGCGAGGCAAGACTAAGAAAAGCGGAAGAGAAGAGTGGAGTTGGAAGAAAGTTAAAAAAGAAAAAAAAAAGGAAAAAAAAAGAGAGAAAAAATGGAAAATTGCAGAAAAGCGCGCAAACGAAAGTTGAGATTTTGCACCGATTCTACGGCAAGTGCGGATCGTTCGTACTGTGTACATAGCGAGTGTAAAGTCGCGACGAGGAATATAACTATGAAGTAATAACATTGCCTAATATAATTTTTATAAGTATAATCAATGGGGGCCAGTAATTCTCTCGGATCTCGCTCGGACTTACGTACCGCGAGGCGCGCGACGCGAGCGCACACCAAGCGACTGCGCTTCGCTTGAATAAAACATGCGGTTTCAACTTGCCGTCGGCGACAATGCGACTTTATTAATCGGTTATTCATCAAATTCGACAACTATGCTTCTCTCCATGCATTATGTATCGGTCATTTTGTTATTACAAACACTCGATTGGCAAACGGTACTGGCGGGATATTTTTCATTAAACCGGCTGCAAAATTTCAATGGCTCAACGACGGTTGAATTGAAACGACGAGGGGGCGAGTTCGCGCGCCGCAACTATTAAATAATAAGTAACAATAACGCATTGTATTTTTGTTGCATAAGCACAATAACGTAGACCGATGCTATGTTACGACTTACCGCATAAACAAAGGCATTATATTAATTTTTTTACGCTCTACCGTTAAAGAAGATGCTTGCAAGTGAGGAAGATGTGTGGCGGGTTGCCGCGTCAATGCGCGAATAGAAAAGAAAATGAAGAAAAAAAAAAGTGAGGAGAGATATTAGCTCTGAGAGAAATCTATCTTTATAAATATATATAAATATAGATTACCCTACGCGTGATTCTCACGGAACGTTAATTATATTATGTTTATTTTTATTATCAATATTACTGTTCGTTCCGAATAATTTATTTATTGCGATCGGTGCAAAGTGTATATTTCCGACGAGAGAGCAAAAGGAGTGCATTGTAGACATGCGTTTGCGCATGAAAAATAATATATATATATATATTTATACGCGCGTGTCGTGCAACGTCACGCGTCGTGGCTCTTTATCCAGGATTTTTCTACGGCAGCTTTACGTAGGAAGTGTGTTGAGTGCTGTTTGCCGGGGGATCCGAATCTCGTTACGAAAGTCTGTGTAAATAGTCTTCGTCACAGGGTAAATCAGCGCGACGGAAAAACGTTCGACATTTCAACTCTCCGCGACTATTTTGTAAAATTTATCGTTACCGCTGGTGGTGTACATAGAAATTTGTAACGCGTATATGTGTGAATGTAAATATTAGAAGCTTTCGACGAGTAAAAAAAAAAGTTTATTTATTTTGTTAGATTTCACGAACGGCTAGAAAGCGAAGGAAGAAGAGGGTAGGGGGAGGAAGGAGGAGGTGAAACATTGTGATCGGAAGGTGATCGGAAACATTGTGATCGAGAAAAATTGTCCGATCGAGAGTCGAAGGACCCTCGTTCGGGAGGACTCGCCGAGTCGGTCGAACGGTCTCATTCGGAGCATTCGGATCCCTTGGAAATTCCTATTAACGAAACTGAAGCGTTTAGCGCGTTAAGATCCGGGCATAGCACGATCGGCATGCGCCCGTCATCGTGAAGCGAACGAGCGCGTGCGATCGTGTGTACATAGACATGTAACGATATGATCGTTGCGCGTAGCACACATACCAGTACACCCATCGATAGTTTCATTATTCTATGGAGATGATGGTCGAATAGTTTCACTATTATTGCCACACACATTGTCGTTATTATTACTGCTATCATTGGTACTATTACGTTTATAATGACGGTTATTATTAGTAATGTATTTGGCAGGGTTATTATATTAAAAATGGAAAATTCCTTATACACGTCTTTTCATTTGCCCAAATACCAGTCACCGTTTCTCATCCCCCGTCTCTTCCGTCGGTCCGTTGAACCGCGGTCGAATGCAAATTCGCGTCGAGCGAAATTAACGAAACCTTTCCCGGTGCGCGCCGTCTCGGGACCTTGGTTGGCGAGTCGAGGCGAGTGATAGGCGGTTAATAGATCGCTAAAGCATTGCTACTCGCGTCAGTTGTCAGAGCAAAGCGCCGAGCGCTGATAAGAAAGCAGGTAGCCGGCGAGAGCGAGCGCGGCGCATACCAAAGCGCAATAAAGACCGAGCGATAATTGGGTGCGAAGTGACGTCCTCTCGAGTTACGTCCAGATGATATCGGACGCTTTATATCCACCGGAGAGACGGTTGAAGGAAACGTTGGAATCATCCCGCCGCGGATCTACTTCTTCTCGTGTTTACAAATTCCAACACTTCGCACTGCGTCGAATCTATATTTTCCGGACGCGTCGTATAGAAGCGAATGCGCGCGCAGGATATTTGATCGCGGCACGGGCAACATAACTCAGCCAAGTGAGCTTGTTTTTCCCTGATAAACGTTCGGACGTAATTCAAATTGCGAGTATCGGTAGAGCTGGTAGCACTGGTAGCGCGGTCAGCGCCGCTGAGCCGAATGCGAGGCGGATGAAAAACGCTCGTGTACGCGGCTTCGTCGTTTCGCACGCCGCGATGTACGTTCGCACGCTGCGAGAGGTAATCCGCGTTATCTGTTCGCTTATTACACATCTACCCTCGCCTCGGATCGCCTACCGATCCCGCGCACGATGAAGTTACGAGAATGATATATTCCTATGAGTTATGAACCATTTCGCGAGGGTCGATAAAACAGGGCTCGCGATTTTACCGACGTCGGTTGCGCGAAATTGATGGCGATATTAATTTGAGAAGGAATTACGCAGTGCTTCCATTGCGGCCAGTTTTAGAGAATTTATTTAACGCACTTTGCGGAATGCAAATTGTCCAACGTAAATGGCGCGTAGACGCGTAATGCGAGCGGCCGTATCCCCGACGTGGATTCCTTGTCCGAGATGCCATATACGTGTCCCTATATTCTTTTTCTATATGTTCGATCAGCGGACGCTGCATTAATGCCTACCAGTTTCTCCGACTCCGAGAAAACAAGTAAAACGGACCGACTCGTGGCGCTCGTCCTGTGCCTTTTTTAGGCGTTATACTCCGCTGTATAGTTTTCATTTACACGCTCGACAAACCGTCGATTCTTGTCACATCGGTCGCTCCCGGTTGAAAACAGAATTCGATAATCTAACGGATACCGCAAAATCGTTATACTGTCTCTGTAAACTACTCTTTACAGAAACGAAATGTACTGAAATGCAATTCTCTTACTACTGCTGGAATATTTTGTCACCTCGCGTTTCCCATAAGGAACTCCATTGTCAATATTTTTTAATCCAACGTTAAAATAACGATTACACACGTTCACAGAATTCATAAATTTTACGATAAATGAATTATGAAATACAACGATAATATAATGAAGATTTAAACATTGTTTTAGTTAAAGATTAAAACGTATGCGTGCACAAATTCATAGATTTCGATGTATAATTGGAAAAGAAAAGGGCGCGCATGCGCGTCAGGTATCCTCGCAACGCTACTCGATCAGCTGATCGACAGACATAGTTTCGCGCTTTGGAAAAGGCACTGGATTGTTGCGAATAAGAGATAATAGTAATTCGGTTGCTTTGTTCACGTGACAATTATGCCGATCGCAATATTCTGTTCGTCGATTTAAATTGGTGTAGATTTCCACTCGTGGAATATATTTTCGGAAAGAAAAGGACGGAAAAGTACCATCATCACCAAAAGTTAATGGATATCGCAGGTAAGCTATAATCAACTATAAACGGTACGATAATTATACTCAGTATTTGCGTAAAAAACAAAGAACAAGATCATTCTTAATTTAATATTCATGGAAAAGTAATTAACACTAATTCGATGACAATAACAGTTGACTGTTTTATCGCATTATTATTAACAGTTTTATTGCATTGACTTTGGATTTTTATTTCAGATATTTCAAGTATGACATGAGAATGGTGAAAATTTATTTGTATTAACAATTTG
>JABFPT010002529.1:2329-13311 GCA_022817245.1 Nixonia krombeini
TAAAAAAAAAGGTTTTGACTACACGCCAATAAAAAGACTTTTTTTTATTATTTACATGCAAAAAAGCAAAATAGTAAATACATTTACCAATCCACTCAAAGCGATAGTTTTCAATACCATTGAAACCGTTGGCAAAATCATTTCGTTAATCAATCTTCCCATTATCGAGGCGAATCGAAAGTCTCAATTTCCACGGCTGCTGTAAGCATCGGTGTAGAGACACCTTTGACTCGTTACGTCAAAAGGGGCAAAGTGTATGACGTGCGGCGGTTGTACAGCGATGCGAATTTACGATAGACATCTCGGCACAATGGCCGTGTCAGGACCGTTCCGGGATCCGAGGACACGGTAATTTTTCAAAGGACCCTCGCCTCCCGCGGCTGGCCGACTTCCGGTAAAATGGAAGGTGGGAACGCCCCGCGCGGCCGTTACGTAACACCGCCACTCGAATGACCCAAATTCGCCTTGGCCTACCGTGAGATTGAGATTCAGAGCGTCGTAACTCGCGGCGGCTGGGTCTCCTTGAACGACTGAGTAAAGCGCCGCGCTTTTGCCGAGAGACGCGGGACGATGGAAGAAAGACGTCGTTCACCGTTACCCAGTAGCTGGCAACGTTCATTTGCGACTCTTCGCGGCGGATCCGACGAATCGCTCAGCCACCGAACACCGACACCGTCGAACCGATCGGGCGCGCATTGTTTCGTAGCCGCGTTGCGCAATTAATTATATGGACCCAGCATATGCTAAACGACGTTGGCGAACGTTTCAAGCCTGCTCTGTTATTACGCGTCATTTGCTCTGTACATTTCTCAATTGCAGGTCTCGACGGGATTATTAAGGAAGGAGCCTTGTTCTGTACTTTGCAATAATTACTATTTAAATGTTATCCGAGGTGTATAACTGTCGATAAAACAGGAACACGCCTCTTTCTGCAAAAACGAACCCGTTTCCCTACAACGGTCAAATCCTTCAGTTTTAACTTCACTTTCTGAATCCGGCAACGATGTTTTTGCCGCAAAAGCCGAATTTTCCCGCCAATGGCGCTAACGTTTCTCATCGCGATGTTATATCTCTTTTTCTGCAAAAGTCGTGTACATTTACCAGGAAAGGAGTTGTTGTCGCAGTAACAAAGTTACCGCTCTAGCAGCCAAATTCTTCCGCCACAGTGATGGATATATTTTACCACGGCACTTAGCTTTTTCCCCGAGCGCGAAAATTTTACTGGAAAATAAACAGTTTCGCGAGACAATTTTAACGAGGTTTGTCTCAGCGCAAGAATTTCCTGTCGCGGTAAAAAAGTTACCGCCGCTACACTACTTTGCGTTTTTATCGAGACTCCCTCCTCCCCTCCCACGTTTCGAATCGCATTTATCGTTTCCATACAATCGTTACGGCCGGCTTTGACTTTGCATCACACGGCTGCGTGAGGCGAAATAAAAAGAAATTGCACAACCGCCGCCTTTCATCGTGTCCTTGTCAGAGCCGGCGCGAGAGACACCGCAGCGCATTACACTTCTTTCCTCATTTTCTTCGATCCTTTTCTTCGATCTTCATAACCATTATGACATTATCGAGAAAATTACTTTCAGCAGTTGCAGCCGGTCGTGAATGTTGCAACGCGCGCAGAAATTCTCGTATTGTATTTTATCACGGTCGATCGTATCAAAAACAAATGTGTAGATCGGTCGGCACTTTTTACCGATTTTTTATTTAAAGAACCGGCTTCGCACGGCAAGAAACACGCGCATTCTTGCAAATCGATTTTCTCGTCCCTTGAAAAACGACTGTTATTTTCAAGAATGATACTTGCTTCATCTTTCGTTTATATTCGAGCGACGTATAAAAAATCGTTAGTATATTTATGAGTTGTTTTAAACTACACGTTCAATTACACATTAAAATTATTAATATTTTTATTTTGAATAGTTTACATTTATTTAGTTTATTAATTACTATTATCGTTCCAAGTTTACCTTGTATTATATTTTATTAAATTTTTAAAAATTATATTTAACAAAATCAAAGGTAATGATTAATAAAAGAAATAAATACACGTTTAAATAACACGTAAAATACACGATTTTTCATTGTTATGAATAACCACGATCTTGCATTTTACAAAAAATACTTTTATAGAGCACACGGTTCACCCATTGATATTAATCGTGAGAAAAAGATTCTTAATGATAATTATTGAACTTTAATCAATTCATTTTTTTCTCTAGAAAAACGCGCCGTTTTTTTCACGAGCGGTGCACGTTAATCATATATAATCTACATATAATAACAGATTTATGTAAGTTTACGCGCTCGCTTTTGCCCGTGGAAATTGTAATAGAAATTTATTAGACTTTAATTGCAAGCGCGGCCGACGATTGTTGTATGAATATTGAAAAAACGCGAAGTTGGGTAACGATAAATTATGTGCAAGTGCCATTCGTTGTAGAAATTACGCCTCGGCGCGAGGTTAATGTTACATTTATTCCGGGCCACGTACGAGCAACGTTAAAATATGGCCGCTGAACTTCACTTATTTTTACGTTCGGTTTCCCAATGGTAAAAAGACGGAGAAGGAACAAGACAAGTGTGAAAGAAACGTGAAAGTGATGGACATAAAAAGAGAAGCTGTTCGATCGATTCGAACAAATTCGCAAAAAATTGTGTGGAATGTTGAGTGCCACATTTGATCGCGAATACGTCTAATCGACGTCGAATATACGTGTCTGGAACGTTCGAGTCGATCCATTTCGCAAGAATGATTTTCATTCCGGCTTGAAAAATTCGGTGAAAAGTTTGAACAGCGTTGAACGATTTATCCGATTACGTCTCGGCAAATACGTTTAATTAACGTCGCATGAACGATTCCGAACCGTGAAGAATCCGTGGAAAGGATCGATGTGTCTCGATTGTGGAGTTTTTTCGCTCGACTCGAACAGACACGAAAGATACGAAACGATATATTCGATCGCGCCGTAGTATAGTTACGTTTAATTAACGTTGGACGAACGTTCGGGGAACGTCAAAATGGCGTCGATTTCGACGTTTCGAAGCGACGCAGGTCGAGGTGACGAGCGGCTGTCAGATTTGCAGGGCGCATCGAGTGAAATGGAATCGGCGCGGTTTCCAACTCATTATGGCCAGCTGAAATGCGGCGGTGGTCGTAACCGCGGGGCTGTGAGCGTACGAACAAGCGCGCGACTTGAGGCCGGGAAAATCGTGACGGCGTAGCCGGGCTCTGTAATCAGCGTAAGAGTATGCCAGTCGCGCGCAGTGAGAGGCGTACGGACACATTCGGTCGATCTGGTTACGAGCAGTCGCTGTTGCGCCGTACCACGCCTTGTCTGCCATGGGGGTCCCCGAACTGTTTTCCGGAGAAAGGGAGATTATCCGTGGCCGCGGCAGGCCGTCGCGTGAACTCGCTCGTCAGACTCGAAATTCCAGCCGGCAAAAGGCCGTGTACCACGTGTTATTGTTAACGAACGGATAGCGGGAATATCCTCTTGCCTCAAGTGGAAACCACTTCCTTCACTTGTACCGACATTTTTTGAATTCTTTCGTAGGAAAAGAGTGTCTTTGTAATTACACGAATTTTGATAAATTTGATAGGAGTAAATTCCACTTGACTGAAGTGGAATCCATTTTCTGTCCCAATTGTTTTTCACATTTTCCGAATAGTTTTGCGAACATTTCATCGAATCTTTCTTTTGAGAGCGTCACTGGTTAACTAAAATCAACAAATTTTATAAAGAGAAGTTTCACGCAGTTCCTCTTGGTTTAAGTGGAATCTACTTCGTCCAGGCATCTTGCATTCCAGGTTCATTTTCCATTAGGATGATCTATCGAAGAGAGTTGGTTCTAATTGATAAAATAGTTTCTTGCCTTTCTGAGACGATACGTTTAAATTCCATTTGATAATAGAGGAAATTACTTCCGTCAAGAAGAATCATTTAGCGCCAGAGGGACGCGTGCTGGATCACAGACCAGTCTCATTGTCAAGAAAGTACTTTCGCTGTTTCTCCGCGAAATGCCACGTCATCCAGCCGACTTTCGTGTAAGCGTAAGAAACAACTTTTTGTCAGATTAATTAAGTGATGTGGCCGATAAAGAAATCTTGGTAACGATTTAATCTGGAACAGTTTGAACGGCTAGTACGGTTTTTTGTTCTCGCGTCGGTTTTTCGCGCGCGCGCGCGAGGCACGATCGCGTTATTTAACCGGCGGTGGGAAAGCGAAAGAAATGAATATATGAATAATTAACGGTTTTTATCGGGCAGATTTATTATTACAGATCCGATCTACAACGGCCGGACTGAATCGATGAAACATGTACATGAATTTTTCATTTTTTTCCTTTTTTTTTCATGCAATCGGCGAAAACGCGATCGTGTTTCTTAACATTCCGTGGAAAGATAATCAGGCAGTCAGGAAGAATCGGTAATTAATCGGTGGTATGAACAACTAGTCTAATTATTGCGCGCTCAAGGTAATTTCTGAGCGATCGCCGCGGCGAACGGAGGAAGCGATTAAAATGTTGACTGAGTCGAGTTAAAAATTCCGACAATTAAACGTCCGTTCACTTCGATGATTAACAGTCCCGCGCACGCCGATATTTCTTACATTTGTTTATGCTTATGCAATTTAGGAAAGGAGCTTTCACAAAAACGTTCGATTAAATTACCACATTCCGGTCAATGTTTCGTATTAGACGTCGAGTTGAGAACCACTGACACATTTGTCCATTACCATTCAGCGTTACACTGCAGCATTTGAAACCGAGTCCCATTGGCGGAATTTTGCGTTGTCGGTATATTCGATTCAAGATTTTTCTAAATACAAGTTGAGAACCGCTGATGTAACGTTTGGTTCTCGATAGATTCACTTCTAATACCGTATACTCGGCCAAAGGTTAACTGCAAATGACGCAAATGTTTATTTACCGGCCTTCGTCCAAGTTGAGAACCACTGGCATAATTTGTAATTTTTTACCGGAAAAGCAAGCGCGGAAAAACGTGCGTTCTGGGAGCTGAGCGATTCGGAGAAACGGCTCTGATATAGCATTTCCGCGATGGCAAGGACGGAAAAATGAAAGTGAAATCAGGCTGCATACCTCGGTAGACGCGCGTATCGCGTTACCGGCGGCGGAATTACGATTTTTCAGGAAACGCCGGATCGTAACACCGCTCGCGATAGTCCCGGCCAATTAGCGTTTCTTTCCTATAGACCGGCTCTCACGGACGCGTGTCGCACGGTCTGGAAATGGTCCCGACCTTGGGCCGACCTTCGCTAACGGAACAGGCCCGTGTCGAAAAGAACCGATTGAGAATGGACGCCATTGATCAGCGACGAGGAATCACGTCGGGAATTCGGACCTCGAGTGAAAGTGCTTTTGTTGACGAAACGCAGTGTCAAACAACGACGATCAACGTTATCCAATCCCGTTTTGACAAATCGACGGTCTCGTTCTTCGAATTGTTAATTCGATTAAAATGGGCATTTATATGCACAGGTGTTCCGATCCCGTTTGCGAAATGGGTGCGGAAAAAAAGGGACAAAAAGTCGCGTAAACCGGACAATTAATCAGAGATACGAAACAATGTGGATTTCGATCAGAGCGGCCGATCGCAAATGGAAATATTCGCGGCACGCTCCTTTTCCGTTTCGTCACCAAGCGCGCAGATTTGCTCGCGCTTTTGAAATGTCACCGAAACAAGTCCGCCGCGGAGGCAGCCTTACGTATGTGTGTGTGTGTGTGTGAGAGAGAGAGAGTGTGTATGTGTGTGAACTTGTTCCGATGCAACACACGGCGACGTACTCGTCGCGTAAGTAGTCGCTATCTACGAGGGAAAGTGGTCTTTCATGCTCGCGGCTCGTCGTCATACGCTGCCCGATTTCTTCACCTCTGTCGTATAACTTTATCCGTGCATTGGTTGACTTTTTCCCGCAGCCTCGTTCAATCATAAAGCCACCGTAAACAAAGATCCCATCTCGCTTCTTTATCCATCTCATTCAATTTATACAGCCACGCGCGTTTCCTCGCTCACCATACATTGTTGGAAAATTGCACGATTTTATTTACAACGGAAAATTAACGGTTGTATAGCGTAACGGATATCGTTGTTCGCACGCACGTGATATTCAACGCTATGTAACAAATTTACCACTATGTGGTAAATTGTTAGATTGTTCGGAAAGTAATTTCGTTTTTTCGCTTCGTCGAGTTTCGAGAATAAAACCCGGGCTTTTCAAATGATCGTGGACGGTCGAAATCGATAAATTTAATTTCTCAGCGATCTCACGAATTGTTGTTAGCCGGTTTGCATCAATTAATCCCTGTATCGTGTCTTCGTCAGCTTCGACTGGCCTTTCGGTCGAAGGTGCATGGTGCATCTTCGACTTCAAAATTGCCGGATCGAGATTTTGCAAACCAGTTTTGACACCGGCGTTACGTCAATACATCTCCTCCATACACATCGGAACATTTTTTTCTTGCCCGAACAACGTTTTCGCCTTTTCGATAGCAAAAGAGTAAAGTGTGCCGAAAATGCTGCTTTTCACTTTAGATATATTTTGGTTGGTGCGCCAACCAAAAACTACTGCGTAGAATCAATCGAACTTTTTCGCAAGCAAGCCTTGCTGTATATCAACTGTCGAAAATAATATAACGATTACGCGGCTTGAGTGTGAAGTTGGCTGCGAAAGGATGCGATTAAGACCGCTGTTGGAGAAAAAGAAACGAAATTACTTTCCGAACAACCTGTCATTCGTCACTAAAGTCACTCCTCATTTGTTTCGTTAGTTTTCAAATTTTACAAATACGATGCAACGCGGTCGACATTCTCATTTACGGTCAGCGGCTGCAAATAGTGCGCAACGTCACGCGAATGGCGATTATCATTTGCTGAACGAGGAAAGAAACGCGTGAGTCAGCTTGAAAGAAACTCGTTAGAAAATGACGTCGCGTAAAGTCGTACGAAGAAATGACGAAATCGCGCGAGACAGCGTCGGCTGCGTGCATTAGGAAAAAGGATGTTAGGCGACATTTCACTCTCTATATCCGGCCGGTGGCGCGTGCGTGTCGATGGCAAGTGAGAACTTAGCACTTGCCTGCCGTAGAAAATAACAAGAGCACGAGCGGCATAGAAAGTGTTTCCAATCCGCCGTGAATTCCGCAACGTCTTCCCAGAGCGCACCGGCTCATTAAACGTCGCGCATTTGATATATATTTATTACTCGCCTGCTCTCTCGTTCCATGCATTATTTATGAGTACGCGCCGCATCGGCGATACTCATTTTGCCACAGCTGTTTACACGCGCCGTTTCCACGCGTTTCCTTTCAATTGTCAATTGTCGGAGACACAATCGACTGTGGAATTAACCGTTTCGAGGCGACCCGGCCATTGAGAGAAACTTAATTAAAATCGCGCAGCTAATTAATTCCGCGCTGAAAATTTGTTATTTACGTACGAGGAATAGTTTGCCGGAGCGATGCGAAACCGACGAACGCGTAACAAATCTGAGGCTAAATTAAACAACGCGATTCTTTTACCGACTCAACTCACCCGATTCATCGACGATTGCGCAAAGCCGTAACGAGTGTCGCACGTTTCGCGGTGAAAAATCAGCGGGGAATGCGGCTCGCGGGAGATTCGCGTGGAAAAAGCGCGCTTACGTGAGTCAACGGGCTGCGTCAAAAGCGCGGTCCATCCGACCGTAATTATTCTACCTTTGACTATATAAGAATTGAAGCCTATTTTGTAATTGCGAGCCTCGCGGTAATTGAACCGGCGATCGCTTACGCAACGCCTATTCATTATATTTGATGTCACTTTTATCAACGTGTTCCGCGTGCAAAAACACTTTTACGCGGCGTAATAATAATTAATTAATTCGTCACTGCCGTAAAAGACCGACGGAAAGTTTTGACGCACCTTAATTACCCGATGTTTGTTTAATGATTACCGGTACAGGAATTACCAACGAAGATTAACAAACGTATTAATCATTAACAAGATAATTAGGAATGATTTAAAAAAAAAACAGGATTGCTTCTACCGCAAATATCCAGTTTGATACATTTCTGCAAATTTTTTTTACGAACCAGTTTTCCATGGGAAAAACTAAGACGAGAGGAAAAGGGAACTATGACGAGGGACAACATTTTGACGAAAATGAGGCTGAACTGGGAAACTGGGCTGGTTGAGAAAAGTTGACGGTATTAAAACCAGCGCAAAAAGTCTGATCAAAGTTTCCAAGCGTGAAGCGGGCGTCGAGTCGAATTCCACGACTTTCCGCGAGCAGGCACACGGAAAAGGCACGCGTGGCCAGGAATAGGCGTAGTTTCTTATTACATGCGAATTGGGCAAGACCTCGAAGTGGAAAAAGGCGGCGGTGCGCGCCTTCCAGCGAAAGTGAATGCCCGCGTGGGCGTCAGGGGGGAAAAATGCATCCGACATGCGTCCTCGTGACCTCTGCCGGTCGCTGTCGATTTGCCGATCGATGGCGGATCATCCGACGAAAAAAGTACGACGAGCGACATCGCGTGTTGTGGCGGCGTTAGAAAAAAATATGCGGGAAGTGTGGAAAAAGGCTTTTCCATAACTCGCAGGATGAAATTACGCCGTCGCGAGTGATACGCGAAAGTTCCCACGGCACACGACAGCGCACGGACACCCACGACCGTTGCTCCAACATGTCTGGTGGAAATGCTAATTAAGTACGCGCGTTTCGCGCCGATGTTTTTCCAAAGCCAACCTTATTTATATCAATTGTTCCACACCGCGAGTATGGAATATGATTATTTACGGCGTTGATTGTTCGCTCGATAATCGACTGCGTTGTTCGACATTGTCATTTCGCTCGGCCTTGTTACAAGACATTTTTACAAGACATTTTTACAAGAGATTTTTACGAGACAATTTTACGAGACATTTGTACACCGACTTGTTAATTGCCATTGCGATTAACAGATTGTTAAATAATTCACAAAACGGTGAAAGCGTAAAACACGTGATTAATTTTTATTCGGTGCGACGATGCGGAATTATTTTCTTGCTGAGTATAATCTATCGTCGCGGTTATAGAAATAATGCGTTTATTTATGACGTGCGTTGTCATTCCATTGTACGCAGTAATTAGACAAGCAGCTGACTTTTTTGCCATGTTTATATTATTATAAATAATGCGGTACGTGGAAAGATTTTGTCGGACGGTTGGTGATTGATTGACGGTCGTGTCACAGCTTCGATAACGCTGATTATTACGACACATTTTCAAAAATATCGTATAAACATCGGTTTACACGGCGTAATGTCGTTACGTCGAAAGTAGCACGCTCTACATGCCCGAGAAAAAAGAGTATGCAGCTCGTCATAAAAAGTGATCAACACTGTAATTTATGACCGGTTCGTAAAGTCGCTTTATGATCCACGCCCGTAAAAAAAAAATTGCTCGCCTCGCCCCGGCGTTTCTTTCAACGCTCTGATTTCCAATACATCACCGCCGAAACTCATCGTCTGGCCTTGAGCGACACGCAATATGAATTTGCTCTGCCTTTATAGTTTCGACTTCGGGATGAAGAACATCTTTCATTTCGCAACAGCCGCTACTGCATACCGATTTTTGTCACTTGTTACAGATTTTTGTCACTTGCCACCGATTTTTGTCACTTCTCGCCGATTTTTTTTAGCCGACCTTTACCCATTTCTACCAATTTTTCGCTCACCTTTTTCTCTCGACTGTATCGCTCGTTTTTTCGGTTATGTCATCCGATTCGCAAACAGTACATCGCGACGATCGTATATGGCAAAGCGCGGACAATAGCGTTGCGCAAATCTGCTGAAAATCGTCTTAATAATCTTCAATTAGCGAGATAGTCGACGGCCCACAGTCGGGCGTTTATCGGCCGATCGTTCATTAGGCAATCGAATGACCACGGTGATCGTAATCCGTGGCCCGGCCGCTACTCACGGGAAAAGGGACGACCTAAGTTAATTAAAAACTCTGCTCCGGACAAATTGCATTTCGTCAGAGTTTTATGAAACGATTAAAATTATACGGATACCATTATAATACTCTCAAAATTGTCGGTTCATTCGTCCAATGTACCATTTATCATCGTACATTTAATTTTTTTTCTCACAATACAATTTTCCTTTTCTTTTTTTATAGATGACTTTTTCAGTCAGATTTTGCTTCGTTAATTAACTTTGGACAACATTCGGGTAATATGACTTTGAGAAAGTGATTTAAATAATGTGATAACAAATAATATCAGTAATAAGTAGAAAAACAATAATAATAGTTATGACAACAATAAAGATAAAACAATTTCATTTACTTATTTACTTTGTGTTTCACTTATGTATGAAATTAATGAAATTTGATTCAGCAGTGACATTGACCCCGGCGAAGCCGAGAAAAAGTGTAAAACGCGACGGAATTAGATCCGCTTTCGCAGTCGACGTGGTTTCTCCGTCACAGGACCCCGCAAAGGAAATCGAGAGTCAAAAATCATCAATATGACAGGCACGTTTCGACGACGGTCGCGCGATCGCGTTGATCATCCGTGCGCGATTGCGCAGAAAAGAAAGTGGCGGCGATAACAGCTCGCTAAACGGCCGCGTTGTTTTATTGCAAACGCGGTAAAAGCGGAGAAAAATCGTGGCTCTGGTGTTTCTCGATTTAGATTAAATTTACGAGCGCGGGCTTTTATAGCCCAGCTCCGCGGTTTTATCCGCTTCTGTTAAACGATCGTGTCTCGATTTATTAAAATGGTTGTACAAACTCGCGGGCGAAGATTTTGCCGCGAATTAATCCAGAGGTGGAAAAAGTGCCGTTGCAATAAAGTTTAATTGGATTTACTTAACAAAACGGTTTTTCAATCTAATTATTACAATTTATTTTCCGGCATTTACATTTCTGTTAATTCCTTTAGATTTCTTTTTCATCGTTAATTTCCTCACAATTATTCCCGTTTCCAACTGT
>JABFPT010002533.1:0-15366 GCA_022817245.1 Nixonia krombeini
GTATTCCCAAACGAGGTTAAAGATATAGAAGACCCAAGGTCACGCGACCTGTGAGAATTGAGATCGGTACAGAAAAATAAAGTCGGAACTAAAAAGATCGGCAGTGAAAAGAAAAAAAAACACAGAAAAGTGGAACCAGTACTGAAAAGCATAATCGCCAGCGAAGAGCAAGATCGGTAGCGCAAAAGCAAACAATGGCAGCGGCCGATTTGTGATAAATGAACGTGGCCTTGGGCGAAGATAAATCGATCGAAATGAGAGTAGCGATGTAATGCGTGTAAGGAAACGAGTTGGGGAGGTGCGACGATGCACTCGACGGATCGAGAATCGATAATTAACATAAGTAATCACGGGCGACGCGCGCCAATTACTTATGCCGCGTTCAAGAGGCGCACCGGGACGATCGCGGTCGTTTAGACGGACCGCCGATGTAGCCTGTCGTAAACGAGATTCGAGATCGATCGCCGCTTGTTAATCCGATTTATGAGGCGTTGCGGAAGCCCCGACAAACACATCATATGATCGGACCAATAAACTCGGTTTTTGCGTGGAACGTGCCGAAGAACCGTTTCGGATGTAAATTTCGCGTCGATTTAATGAAGACGTTAAGGCCGTTCGACAGATTTATCTCGTTGAGGAATTTACGTCGGAGATCCGCCGGTTATGAATCGCGGTTAAAGCGAACGATTAGCCGTGATTTTATTAAACGCATTTCAACGTACACTTTAACGATCACACGCCACTTTGTTAATTACTTCGAGACGTGGAAAAAGACTAATGAAAAGAAAAGTAGGGCAAACTAAAAAATGCGTGATGTAAAGTTTGTTATATGAGCTGGATAAGCTATATTTACCATCCCTGTCACTATCCAGCTTAATTAATCGAAACGCCGATCACGCGGGCAAAGGTGGAGGAACGAATTTCTGAAGGAGGGAGAGCTCGGCGGGCGTGATTGTCGTCGGTCAATACACATTAGCATCGCTATAAGTGCCCGCCGCTGTTTACACGGCTAAGCTCGGACTTAACTCGCAACCGGCTAGTTTAACATAACAGGGACAAGAGGGTATCGGTAAGTCGCGCGAGCCGCGAGGAATAAGTGAAAGAGGGAGTGGAAGCCGCGCGTCGCTGCCTGTACCATAGTTGATTAATTGACGCCGTGTCTTGGGAAGCGCGGCGAGTGCATTCCAGGCTGCGGGCTCCTGCGCGGCCGCGATGCCTCTTTACAAACAAAGACTCCGCTATCGGGGGAAATGTATATTCATGAAGCCGCGAGTTGTAATAATTACTCCGCAAACATGTTCATTAGATTTATTCATTAAAACGCTCGAATAATTTCCCCACAGCCGCAATCGTATTTCCAGCTTAAATATTGCAAATAATTGATAACGTCTCGTTGAGAGGCGGGATGGTCCGTTCGTCACTCGGGCTAGTTTATCTCCTATGGATCTTTCGCCCGACTGCCCTCCTCGCATTTTTGGTATCGGCGTTTCGCCTCTACGGTAAGGGGCGGGCGAATCCTAACCAGCCGCCGTTCTTCCCGCTGTATTATATCGATTAACGAGGAGACTCGACGCCACGTGACCCGATATTCAAAGCGTTTCGAGCGGCAGATGGACGGCAGCCCGGGGCACGCGGAAGAACTGGATGATAAGCCAGCCTGGCATCTAGATTATTCGGACGCTTCGAAGCTGCCCACGTCATGTGCCAGCCCTTATGCCGCGCGTTTACGACGCACCTCTCACCGTGCATCCTCGACGCACTCACCCGGTGACTGGCACAGAGTTTTCCGTTCACGCCTCGCCTGCCACCGGTGAACATTGGTTTGGTAGGCGAGCCCAGGTGGGGCGAGGGGAAACGTGCGGTCGCGCACATTGGTCCTTTAAGATTAATGCGTTCAGAGGAAACGTGGCTGGAGGAAATAGGGAATATTGATTAACTTCAGGGGTGTAACGAATTTTTGATTACCGTAACAAAGGCAGTTGCTTCCGTATCGTAATTTCTATGACGGCGGTCAATGTGACAGTGTGGGGAGATTAACTCTGTAGGAAATAACTTTTTTTATATTTCAATCCTTTACATCTGTCACACGGCGTGTCGCTATTACATGTAACTGATGTAACTACCGGGTGTAATCAATTTACGCAATTGTAATTCCTGCGAAATATATCCGGTATCTATATATAAATATATCTGGTTGAAGATACAACCTTCTCCAGGGTAACCGTTTCGATTCTAGACCATACTGGACAATTCCCAATCGAATACTACATCATTCAGTGCACCCAATAAACGGAGAATGCCGGCTAACAAACAAGTCTCGATTATACGCCGTCGATGGGAAAACCGTGGCGTTGACGGCCACTGCGTAACGCGGGAGTATTGCGCCGCGTCGTCTGCCGCACGCGATCCAACGTCACTGTCAGCAGTCGATCGGTTTATCGGCACAAAAGCCACGGATCGTTCTTTTTTCCTCCGGTGCTTTTTTCAAGGTGCGCGTAATCTCGCTCTGGTCCGCGTACGGACACGAGACGAGGTCGTAATTCTTTGGAGTGTGTTGGTTAATAAAGCCGAGGGACCAATGAGAGTGTTCCTGGGCGGGGCGATGGCAAAGACGAGGTGGAGCGAACGGAACGAGCGGAGAGAAGGGGCCATCAGCTGTTAGTACCAGCGTGTCGAGTGACGTGTACGCGTATCAAACGCACACACACGCGAGCACTTGCTCTCGCGTCAGTGCACCCACACGTACACGCGCGCGCCACAGCACACGTACCGAAGCTTTGATATTATTGCAATAGCTCCTCGCTCGTCTACACTCGCACGTGTATACGTGTACACGCGAAACTGGCTCAGACGTCTCTACGGTTACACCGAGTCGTGTAACACATTTGCACACCACGCCGCGAGTGCGCCGGCACATGACCATTGTTCGCCGGGAACACACGCCCCCCATTTCATAAACCACAAAGCACTCGATCACACGGACAGCCGTGGAGATATTCCCGTCGACGAGGAGAAACTTCGGAAAACGTGCGTGAAAAAGTTCGGCAGAAGTTTCTCGGGGATAGGACGATCGTCGAAAATCGATGGAAAGGGAGAATCGACGATACCGACGGATTAACAGCTGCCTCGGCGGAGAGCAATCGCGGCCCGCGTGGCGAGACGCGCGCCGTGTCGGTGAGGGCGACCGGGAAGCCGATACGACGCTAATGGCCTCGCCGTTCAACTTTCGTCGCGCCCCACAATCAATAACCCATTTGCCGGTGAAAATGTCAAAACAAGGTCAAGCCAAAGGACTTGGGGAAGAGCACGATGCGTGTTTCCAAGCGGAGAAGCGGGCGGTATCCGGATGACGACCACGCCGGAAAATCGATGCGGCTAAGCCTTAGGTGCCTATTGGCACCCGGTACCGGACGCTAATTTCGGCACCGCGCGCGCTTTCAAGCTCGCCGGTGATATTCAGAGTCGGCCTGATAACCTTTGCTAATGGAAACACGTTTTAGTAGTGGTGCTGGGGGGTGGGGAGCGAAGCGATCCAGCATCTTCAACGGGCAATTTCGTACGCCTCGGGACGGAAGAATAGCGTTCGGCACTAATTGCATGATACCAACGAAGATACTTATGCGGAATGAAAATTGAAATTTCGCCGCGTAAACCTCGGCAGGTCAGTAACGGAAACGGCTCCGCTGCGTTATTTTGGATAATTGATCATGTAGCGAGGTATAAAATCGTCAACCCCCCTTCAGGATTTATTTCCAGCGTCATCGAATCATTTCAGTCTCAATGAAATTTGGTAATTATTAACAGCAAGCCGTTTAGAGCAACAAGATTAGTCCATTTCAGGGACGCGACATTACGCGCTTTCCCGGTAAAGCGTCTCGAAAATCCAGGATGAGAAAATTCGCGCGGCTGATGTAACGCTAAAATGCGTTTACGCATACGAGTCGTTGGGCAACGAACAAAGGCGGCTCTATAGGGCGACTGCGTTTCCTCGGGTAATGTGCGATGGTACCATTACCGTAACCAACAATTCGGCCATTGGATACACACGAAACCGGTCCAATTAAAGGTTTATTAAGGATTCGAGGGAGGAGGGGAGCTCCGCCGTTTCTGTATACCTCGGTGATCCATTCACTCGGAATCAAACGAACCGGTCAATGGAATCGATCAATCGTCTTTCCGCTTTCTCTTTCATCGCGGGTGTTCGGCTTCCTCGTCGATACGACAGCCGTCACACACACGCACGCGCTCTCACGCAGCCACGCCGGAGCGGCGGACCTACCCGCGTTCCCGGTTTGGGGTGTACGAGAACCTCGACGCAGCCTCGTGCCGGAAGGAAGCGAGGCCGTTGAGTATCATCGTCGAATTTACCGACAGATCGGCAGCCGTCGAAATATATCCCAACGCTCTGACAACTTTCCAGTAGATTCCGCTGCGGAAATCGGGCACTCGAAAATTCACGTATCGGGCGAAGCGCGTGTTGAGTATTTTCCGTATAAAAACAAGCGAGAAACTCCATGTGATTATTCAGTTGCGAGGACGCTGCGCAAATAATCGCGCCGGTTTGACGAATAAGAATAACAAGAGCGGCCGTGTTTCATTTTCGAAAGTGCGGCGGGCCGTGCGGGAGAGGCACTTGACGAGCGTGCGTGCGGGCACGAAGAGCAACAAAGATCCTCGCCATCTGTACGGCAACAGCTGCACATGCGACGGATGCACCGGTCCCCCTCCCCCTTCCCACCCCCCTGGTTTGTATAATCCACCGTCGTTATAATTTCGCAATCGGCGTTCAAAACCGCGAGAAGGAGTACGTGCCGTTTCTGTCGTACTGCAATAAAAGCAGGAGGAAGACGGTGGTTTTTGGCGAGAACCGCCACTTGCCGCGTTCCGGGAAACGTGTCTTTTCATCAAACACCCGCTGAACTTACTTTTTTAACAATAGCTTTACATCACCAACGGATTAATTACAAGGCGATTAATTTGGGACGGTGGGTGGAAAGCGGGGGTGGGGGAGGGTTGAATGGCGAGGAAATTCTCGAGGAAAGTTTCCTCGATGGTATTTCACTCACCGGTGGGAAAGACTGCGTCGCCTTATCGTGTTTCGTGTTCGCTTTTGTTCGCGATCAACGCCGTGATAGATCCTTTGTTCCCATAGTCGACCCGGGTGCGTATATCGATCTCAATCGGGGCGCTGAATGCGAAGGAGGGAAATGAAGAAACCAAAAATGAGAGAGGGAGCAGGACGGAAAGAGAGACAAAGAGAGGAAGACGAGAAGGGAGGGAGAGAGAGAGAGAGAATGACGAAGAACCGTAAAGCGTGACACTAAAAAGTTAAAGTGCAGCCAAGGAATCTTACTTACGTCCATAAAGAAGGTTTAAAGCTCCCTTTTGCTCGCAGGAGTGGACCCCATAAGCGGTCGTGGGGAAAAAACGAGCAGAAACAAATAAGCCGATCCCTGCGCCGCTTTGTCAAACGAGTCGACGACGAAAGGCCGACGTAGAGAGAGAGAGAGAGCGGACTTTCGCCAAAACCAAAGTTACGACGACCGACTCTGCGTCTTCATTTCCGATTTATTAACATTAACACTTTCATTATTGGAAGGTTCAAGGTGACCAGGCGGAGAAAATTTAGCGAAATCTGCTTACTCGGAGGATCGACGCCGCTGTTTCGGTTACAAAATGAGTTCTAACAATCTCTCGTCAACGAGAAGGAAACCATTACTATTACATTAGACTGTAAAAAAGATATCCGTTATTTTTACGTGAACTTCAAGACTTTATTCAACATGTTTCGGATTGTCCGATTTGGGTCAAATATGCACCGTTTTGTCGTATAATTTGTTGTCATTTTAAAGGTAGCTTCGTAATGCCTCTCTCATAGAGAAACTCTTGGTCCCTATTGGCGAAAAACTCCAGTAATCGATTTTCACAATCTTCTCTTGATGCCAATATTTACCGTTCACTGCTTCTCTATACCCTTCCAACCCAAAAAATAATCTCGCCTGTAAACCGTCACGAAAACGGCCTTGCTTTGGAAACTCACGGAAACGTCGATAACGTCGGTCCCTGCAATAAATTATCGATCGCGTCGAAACACGCGACGTTAATAATCTTGTCGCACATCGAGACCAGATAACCCGCGGACGAAATTGAAAGAAATAAAATCGTTGACGACGCGGACATGCGAGCGTCATTTGCTTTTCCCCGGCGAGTGACGCGCATACGCGTTTCGAGTGCCGCGGTTGCGTCGTATAGGCAATCGCGGAATCCTGGCTTAAGGGAATTCGCCGATGTTCGTGAGGCCGGGTGCGAAAAATTCACGCAACAGGTCGTTCTGGTCGGCGAAGGATTCTCTCGCACGCACGTCGCCCTCTCTTTCTTCGCGTTGCAGGTGCACTTATACGCGGCGACGCGAATATCCGCGTGTAGGCGACCGGGCGCAAGTGCCGGCAACAACGACCGGCATACATTACCGCGTAATTGCCTCCTCGCGATTGATACATTTGATGCACGACTTTCGATAATTATTATTCCGCCTCGTCGCCGTTACGTGCCGTCTTCGAGAACGCGTCGGTGTCGGCGAAGCGCTGATTAATTGAAAGTTGCCGAGGAATTTAAAAGACCGATATACCTCCGTTTATTCGCGACATTTCACATATTTTATTCAACATTTTATTCATACTTTTAACACGAAAAGGTAGAAAGGAGAAGAACTACGGGAAGTTTAACAAGCTCGTTTAACGATCACAGTTAAAAAAACAAAAATTCCTTGAGCACCGACGTCGTTAATTACATAACGCTAACCCAACTTTTCACACCATGCATTTGATACACTCACGAACCGATATCGCGCGAATTGCTTTGTACACGTCGTCAGAATCGAATCAGAATTTGCATTATACCGGTAAATTATGCGTTACTGCGACGTAACGTTGTTGCCGTGAATTAATATCAGGCAGTCGTTGAACCAGATGCTCTTCGACAATGAGAGCAACTTGGGATTAATCAACTGAAGTGAAAAGTTGATTATTACATTAGAAAAATGGGAATCTCGCGGCGGCCCCGGGCTAGACTGTCGGAGGCGGCGGTACGTAATTCGGGAGGATATTAGCGTGCATTTGAGATCGCTAATTAACCGTTGCATTACACGGCATACCTGCGATTGTCATTGGCACGTGGTAGATACTCGGATGGCTGTGGGGAATGCGGCGTAAGGCGAGTGTGAGGTGTGGGAGGTAGGGAGAGGAAGGGTGGGGGGGCAATAGACATCGCGCACAAGAGCCAGTTTACGCTATGCATACACAGACGATAAACAGGGTTGCGTATAAGCAACGTCACGAAGCTCATATAAACTCGTCTCCCACGGTCGGACAAATGAGAAGCGAGCGAACAAAAGACACCGACGCGCGCGTTTAGTGCGTTTTGACTGCGGCAGATCCCGTGACCGTTTCCGCAATGACGCGGTCGTTCCGCCACGTTTCAATACGCGGTCTTTCCGGCGTTCATAGCGGCCAAGTCGTTTGGATCACTCGACCGAGCAGTCGATACCGGAGAATTAACCTAAAATGACAAAACTAGTAGATTGTTACAGGAAATCGGTCTACTCGCGACCACTCGTCCCTTGTCGGTACATTTGCGATTGTACGTAACGCATCGGTTTATCCAGTGAACTGATTAATTTGCATAATGATAATTGTACTTTCGTCGCGTGTAAACAAGCGAGCGGGCGAAGCCAGAGAGAAACACGGTATACACGTGCAGCCGACAATGGTAATAGCATCGAATACGCCGCGCGTAGCTTACGTGCCGAAATTCATGTACACGCGGCGAGCGCGCGCGTATGTACGTGTATGAATCATTGCGGAGAATGATCGTCTGATGGGCCGCAGACAACGACCGATCGATTGGTTCATACTGGTTACCTCCGTCAAATTCTCGACAATGCTCTCTGAGCTGCTTCCCACAACCGAACGATTTCCTGCCGCGATCTGTACACGGATATACGCGTGTATGCGTATTCCATATTATATGACGAGAGAAATCCGTTTAATCAACATTACCACTGATGTTGCGGCCGGGCATTTTTCACCGAACTAGTCGACATTGCGGTAATGATTATCGAACTGTGGTTGCCATTGTCGAAAAAGCGGATAAGAGTGCGCGATAACGACCTCTGCAATCGCGTTCATCAATTTAGACATTCGGAGAAAATTGTTGTAACGAGTATGCCGTACGCTGATTATTATTAATAACCGTGTAAGACTAATGAAGTGGTGAACACAATTTTGTGACGCAGTGGATGTGCGTGGAAAATTTTAGTGGTACGACTTATCGCCTAGAATAATAAACTAGATTTTCGTACAAAGGTCATACTTCTGATATGACACTTACATATTTTTGCCGTGACAGTACTGAAATATGGAAAATAAAGGTTTCGCTTTTTGTCACCTATGACGGTCAAAATTAATAAATTTATCAGATGTGCAACATATTTGCTAAATTTATTAAATTAGCATTTTCCCGGTGTAAAAATTGTTTAAATCGTGACTTAATTTTGGAAAATTTTTTTTAACTTTAATAGCAGTCATTGTAATTTGAAAATAAAAGCACGGGTTTTTCTTACGGCAACATTTTTGTTATCGTAATCACGTCGTTTTCTTTGCTACAGTCATTTACCTGTCATATGACAATTCTGATATCGTCATTGCTGTGATAATCGTCATCACGAATATGACTTTGTAATTTCCTGCGATTTACAGTTACGGTAATGAAATCTGCTTTTTCCACAATGCACACGTCTGTTTCAACCAAATTCGTACACAATTCCATCACCGTGGGATTGTGTACCGTATTAAGCCATTATCTTTTCCACCTTGTCGACGTTATTCACCGACCGATTCACAAGCGATAACAAAAATATTTCATTATCGACCAATCGGGACATGGAACAACGAAAAAATTATCCACACCTTGACAAAGTGATGGAATGATAAGAATAATTATACGGATTTGTCCACTGCAATGCCTGGCCACTAACCAACATCGACCATATATTTCCTCCGATCTATTTACCGACCTTGTCATTTACCGATTACGGCTTTATTTACCGATTTCGCAAGACTTGCCGTTATAAAACACAGGTCCGGCTAAAACTCGTAACGAAGCCGCGGTACGGCTCTCGGGCGACGTTTCACGAGCGGCGTCGAGCCGCACAATGCGTTCGCGGAGCTTTACCATGGTTCTAAACCGAAAGGTCGAAATTCCAATTTAAATGTAAATCACACCGCGGCGGAGGCGACCGGACGCAAGGAAGCCTGCTTTTCTTCGTCGCGTTTTTACAGCAGGCATAAATTTCGTATCTTGGGAAACGTCGTTAATGCTTCGCGGAATTGTGCCTCGTTTCGAAGATTGAGTAAAAAGAGTGGCTGTAACCGTCCACGGGACGACTTTAGCGAATTAGCATTGACCGAAGTTCACCTGCGCCAAGTGAATAGCATTTCCCGCTTTTTCCAACGATCGAACACGACGATAAGAAGCTGAATGTTGTACTGAGAGAATGTTCGGAGTATACTTGAGAAAACTCAATGTTGACTTCCGAAGGAACTCTCAGATTCAAAATTGAAAATTGTCCAGAGCGAAATGGCAACAGAAGTTGTGCGCGATCGAAAATGACAACGCGATAAACGGGAAGCCACGCGGCTAACCATTTCGGCAAACACTGGGCCGGACTCTTGACGCGTTTGCGGACGACAAACACGGTACAAAACCGGCGCCGAGGTGCGGTCGCAGCGACGCGATGATAAATCGGGGCCGTGTCTCTCGGAGTCGAAATTGGTAATAATGCCGGTCCCGCGGGAACGAGGCGCTCGCGCGCGCGCCGGTGTAACGCACGCGGGGTAGAGCGGCAAAGGGGGGTATCGCGTATCACGCGGGTGCGTTCGCCTCTCTGGCCATTACCGCTTGACATATGGCCGCCGCGTATTACGCGCCTTTCGCCAAATATTTACCTCTGGCTTGCCCGCGCGCCCTCGGCGACTTCAGCGACGCGAGTCGGCGATCTCGAGAGGCATCGAGAGTCGCGCGGCCGGCCGCTCGTCACGCGGCGGATTGATTGTTATTGCAGGGGCGGGCGAGCGGCGATTTTATCGCGGCGGTGATTTATCGGCCCGCCGTTGGACAGTCGATGTACACGAGAGACGGGCTTAGGTAACGATACCTGCCAGATTTCCTAAGCCACTCGCTGCCGCGTCATCGGCTTCAACAAGGCCGTGGAAATTGTTCGGGGGAAAAATACCGAGCGGAGGGAAAAACGCGGACAAACGAAGCGCGGCGGGACGAGAAAAAGCGTAGAGGAGGAAAATGAACGTGCGAATTATGTCGATCGAGTATTGGGTAGGAATAAGTGACCAAGTAAACGATACCGGGCGTGATGAATGTCGATAATAACTCGCTCCGCGTGCGCATTAGTCGCCGTTCGTAGAAATAATTGCGATGCCCGCGCGCATGAATAATTAATGCCGCGATCGTGTTATAAACGAGTCGTTGATTGATAATTATATTAAATTGAATCGAAGTGAAAATCAATCGCGATCTAATGGCGGCGCTGTTTTTCTTTTTCGTCAATTAAGCCGCATCGTGCGTGGCCATGCGCGCGTGTATCAATCGCGATTAGCGTTTGCGCTCTCGCACACAACGACCGTCCGCCGCCGCTCGCCGCCTGCATAATGCGCGCTGGCCTTCGGACGCGTCCACGGCCTTTTGAAAATGCAAACCCGTTCCGAGAGCCACGAACCGCACCGAAATTCAGATCCACTTGTCGTTAATTGCCCGAAGACACTCGAGCGATTAATTGCGTCGTTTTGCGCGATTAATCGTTTACGCGGTTAATGAGCGTTTTCGGTCTTTCTTGCTAACCGCAGCCGATTTTTTTCACAACCGATTCCTATTAATCACTTGGCCTACTGTTCCTTTACGCACTTAACTTTGGGTAAGAGAAAAAGAGAGAGAGAGAGAGAGAGAGAGAGAGAGAGAAACAATGACGAGATCGACGAAATCGACAAGAATACACGATTTTTATCAGGGACGGATGTTCAATCGCGAAAAGCGAACGGAAACGCGTTCCGCCTGACCATCGCTGGCCGTTACTACTGCGGCTGCCGCGACTCGGATTATCCGGCAAAAGCTGGTGTAAATAAAATGCATTGTTGCGAACCGAGATCATTCGCGTAAACAAAGTCAATTCCTCGTCAAGGAAAACGCGTTTGCCAAAGTTATGATACATTCGATTATTAACGACGAGTGACGCTGAAGGCGCTCTTCCGCGGGTGCAAACCACGTCGGGTCGTTCAGATGAGAAATGTTTCAACGATGCTCCATCGCGACCACAAGTTTCAATTCCGCCGCAACTCTACTCGAGACGCAAACTCGCTATAGTTCCGCGGTGCGTAACTTTGGTTATCCCAAACTGTATCAAACTTCGTAACAATGTACCACTGATTCGCTTATTTCGCAACGAAGTATTAAAAAAAAGCTTCGTCAAACTGTGATCCGACGTACGTTTGGCGATGCAACACCAGTAAAACCGGACAGACGGTAAAAGCAGGTCGGCGCGCGTGAAACCGATCGCGATGATCGGCATTGGAAGGTGGTCGGCGGATCGATCGGCGGCGGGAGCGCGCGGGCAACAGCGCGGGTCAGGCAGCCGCGCGCGTCTCGGACGAAGTCTAAGCGGAGGTGAACGTACCGGGAGGTATATTTAGACGCGATCAAGGCCAATAACTCAGCGGCGGCGTGCCGTTCACTGGGTCGTTCGCGCTGTCCCGCTGGATCTCCGCGAATTCGTTCTACCCTCTCCCTCCCGGACACTTTCCGATATTGCAGACTCGCCGCAGACTCGCCGAGTCTCTTTACCGAATCGGCTCTAGGCAGAATACTCGCAGCTGCTTCGTCGGAGGTGGAAACGGAGACCAAAGCGAAGAGCAAGCGGAGACCGAGAAGCCGTGCGTGGGTTTGTCCGTTGGGGCGGGTCGGCCCGGTTGATTCGGGGTTTCAAGGTCCGAGATGACAAATGTCAGCGAGGACCCTCGATCCGCGCTCGCTCCTCGGTTCTCCGTCGCGGCTCCAGGGGTTGCCATGGCTACAGAAAGCCCCTCGAGGAAGATGAATTCGACCCTCAGACTCGGATCGATCGAGCTGACAATCGATACATGCGGCAATATCCCTTTGGGTTATTTGGTTAAGCGTTATCGAATTTCGTTTATTCAACGCGCTGTGACGACACGCCGGATCGATAGACTCGGGCAAAGAGTCGCAATTGCGAATCGGTCCATCGACAACCTCCGCCACTTTTCGTCTCTTCGGCGAAATATCTTTCACCGGGCTTCGGAACATATGGTCCGTGTACGCCGATTATATGCACCGGTATTGTGCGATTACTTATCGAGCAGCGTTACCTCTGCGCGACTTTGAACAGCAGCAATCAACCCTTCGCTGGATCCACTACGCGACACGCCAGTGTAATCGTGTAACTCCGCGACGGGAATTCTCGTAACACATTTCGTAATTCCACTGCATCCGCTACGGGGACATAAAAGTTTCACGGCAGAAATATAACAAACAGGCAATGCTGTCAATAAATGCTTAATGCAGAGATAAAAACGTGACGTTTCGTGTTATTTCGATTTTCGAGTGCCGTTTGGAATACCCAACTTCGACTCTCTACTCGGCGGCAGCGATCGGAATTCTCCTCAGTTATGCTTTAATTTGATTCGCGTTGTATACCACGCGAAGCGGATATCGAACGTCTTTGTTGCCAGCGACGAAATTTATCGTCGACGTGGCACTACTCGCCGACTACATCTGTTACGATAATACGTTCGAAATGTTCCAGCTGTCTTGTAAAGTTGACGCTAAAGGCACATCGTCACATTTGTTACACGCTTGATAAATTTAACAACTCCTCCCGCGCGGATTCTTACTCCTCTCACCCGCCATGACGAACGATGATTTTCTTCATAATTCGCGGCGAGTTATCGACTCTTCGTCGATAAATGACCACTGACTACAGTTACCATTATTCACGCACCACTGCCTCACATTCATCACCTCGGCGCGAGTTACGTACGCGTATATGTGTACGTTCCCCGGACAAAATCGTTCTCTTAACGCGGAACAAACGCGAAATCGAAACCGACGAAACGCCTTCGTTGACCGAAAATCGCGTGTCTCGCTTTCGCCTTATTTACACCACGTGAATTCGCGTCCGATAGCGCAACTGCAGCGTGAGGAAAGAGGAGAAAGAGTTGAAAAGAAGGAAAACAAAAGTCTCGTTGCCTCGGTGGTTTTTATGTCGCGTCAGCTGGAGACTCCGATCGATGGTGAGGCGAGGGTGGTGGTCCTGCGAGTGAAGGGTGGAGGCAGTATGGTGAGGGAGGGTGTGGGGGAGAGGGGGAGGGTGGAAAGGTGTTGCACAGGGTGGCGGCCCTCGCCGTTTGGGACAGGTCGAGGGGCCCTCGCCTCCTTTCTCCTCTCCCCTCCACCATCGCCGCCATCGCCGCCACCCCACGAAGATCCTCTTTCACGGCCAAAATAGATGCGAACGAGCGTCGCCGAGTTTCGGTTTCATTTCGAGAGTACGGCTCTCCATCGACCCGTCTAGACAGGGTGGTACTGCAAACGCGGAGCGACGCCGGAACGAGAGAACCCGCGGCCTTTGTGCGGACGCGAATCCCGCAAAGTGGAACCGATCCACGGCTAATTGAACGCGCGAGAATCGCCTATGAATTTATCGCGCGACAATAATCCGTGGTACTCGACGGAACTTTCCACACACGCTGTTCCCTCCGCTTCCGCGCGAAACGAATTTCCAAATGGCGAAAACGCCGATGAATTTCGACGTGTGGGAAGACGTCGGGGAGCAGAACTTTTTATGGAAAGATCGATGCGGAACGGTAAAAAGCGTTTTACTGCGTCACGCCGGTGATGTGAACTGTTTACACCGTCACGCCTAAAAGCGATGCATCAAACGACCGATGCGGCGAGCCGGTGCTCCTGCTGACTTAACAAATAACGCGGTACGTCTACGAAATTCGCATTTCGTCGACGAATCGCGATCTGTTATACCGATCGTTGGCCGTTTGTCGGATAAAATGACACTTGTGAAGTCAGCACCGCTTTTTGTGAAACGAGTCGAAGTACGTACGTAACTGAACCAATAATAGGGCTTTTAATTACAGTTATGATGTGAACACTTATGATTTTATCTCCAACCTTTTCTGGTTTCTTGAAAAGGAAAAACAAGGACTTCGAGTCGGAAACGGGTATCAGACAGTGCGAAAAACAAGAAAAAATTGCAAAAGTTTTTGCAAATTTTCAAAGGGGTCAATTTCAATCTCTTTTTCGAAAAATCAACTTCAGCTTTGAGTCGCATATCAACAGACCGATCTCGTGACGGACAATAAGAATCACCCCCAATTTCGGAGGGTGTCAACAATAGGGAGGGCAAATATTTGGAAAAAGAAATAAACTGATGAAGTGTGGGGAACGACCTATTAAATTTCTATGTTCCGGTGCTCCTAATTTTGGAAAATTGGAGAACTGTACAACTACACCAGGTCTACTCGGAACTTTAACTATTTTTGATTGTCAAATAATAAGGTGCTAACTTCACAAGGGTGGACTAATCATATCTCAATAGCGCAAACCGTCCTGCAAACTGATGCTTAGTATAACGAATGAACGAGAAGCTAATCGCCCGAGCACGCTTTAACCAGTGAAGGAGTCACTCCGAAGTGACTCTCGACGTGTCCTAAAGTGACACGTTCCTTGTCCCAGCCAGACGCATCGCGCGCTTAACAGCCTCTTCGATACGCAAAAGGAATATCAATGCAAGATACTGAACCAAGCTTAATCGTGAATTTCCAGATAGTTCGTTGCTCGGACGTGATTCATGAACACGATTATTTGTCCAAAACTCAGAAATGTCGCTCTGTCGCAACAAACTCTCCTCCAATTAAAACTGCCGAATTGCATATCTTTTCTGCGGACTCGGGAACAAAAATCTGGGTGACCTTAACACCGTTAGGTGAGTTCACTCGCGGTTACCCAGATTTACTTGCAGGTATTCTTTAACGAGCGTTTAATTGACGACGATGAAACATGTAAAGTAACCCGACTGATAAGAAAGCGATGATTAATCGGAATTTAAAGAGAGTTAAATGTCGGGCCGACGTTGACGCAACGGCCGGTTTTCGGCGTCGCGGGCTACCCTGCATCGCGGCCAACGTGGGTCCCGAGGAAGCGACTCGCCGGCCGCGGGTTGGCGACATACTTGGGCGCGCCGGAAGGCCCGAAATAACGGCCAATGCGCCC
>JABFPT010002534.1:0-18236 GCA_022817245.1 Nixonia krombeini
AACGTTCTCAGCCGATAGGTAGATTGATAGTTTGTCAATTCAAAGTATACTGACCGCCACGGCACGCAAAATGCATACAGAAAAAGTAGAGAAACGCGCTAATGAAAATATGAATGTAAAAGTAGGTATACGAATAATATTGGGTAATATAAAAAGTCTCCGCGGTTTTTGTGGCAGATCTAGTAGTAAAAACAGCGGAGACTTTTTATGTCACCCAATATCTGCAGTCAGAAAATTAACGCGTTCACTCCCAACGCCGTCTTACCTCTTAATGCATATTTTCGGCTTTCGTGTTCGCAAGTCTCCTGTCGCACACTACTGTGTATCACACAAATACAATAGGTGACACTATGCTAAGTAGTTTTGAAAAAGGGCGCCAACATTTAAATCGAAGTCAAATCTCCCATAATACATATAGTCAATAGTGACAAATTTTTTAATTTCGGTAAAAACACTATATGCAAAAAACATGAAATTGTTCATCTTATGAGATCAAAATTCCCTCATAGTAATTTATAGATTTGAATTACGTAGTTGTTAAATGTTAAATACAGAATAAATTTTTCAGTAGAATGATACAATAGATGACACTCTCACACGCTCGATAAAGTCAAGGGTTAATGTTTTCATAGGAAAACCACTTCACGCAGAAAAACGTGAAAGTTGTGAAAATTGTATTTTATAGGTGAATATTTGTTAAAGCCATGCTAAAATTTAAACATGAAAAAATACGCAAGCAAATATATTTATACAGTAGGTGTTATAATTTCACTTTACGTAATTATTTACTGTATAATTTTCACTCACGTCTTTGGTTGTTTCACCGGTCACTGTCAGATTTCATTATTCTTTTCTTCTCTCACTACATGTATTATTTATTAACTATCACTTCATTTATTTGTTTATTATTATATTTATTATAGTTTATAATTAATATTATTAATCATAATAATTAAATTTTTATTATTAATTCACTGTATTCATTAATATTTTTGCATTACTTCTATATATCAGACGTACGTTTATTTCTTTCATCATCACTCATGAAAACTACGAATGCGATGTAAAATTTTTTGTTGGTGTTGCTTGTTGTGACGTCACGCTGTTGAAAAAATTTGTACGTATTCTGTTCATATACAAGAGATAATGATCGGAAAAAGGTTCGAGCGATAATATCATGCAATTTTTTAAAATTAATATCTCATTAATTTCGTTATATATGTACATAATTTTAAATGTACAGGTTTAGAATAACATTCTACATAAGTTTGTATTTCTTTTTCCGTATTTGTTAATGCACATTATAAGAATTTCTAAGCTAAATCTGTCGACATGAGCGGTTAAAAACAAGAGGATTGCAATAAATATATTGCAGTCGGTTCGGCCTGTTTTCTTGTCAGTTCGCCTTCGCGTCACCTCTTTTACTTTGGCGCTCATGTCACGACTACAATATTTGATTAATCCGTTGATTGTTATAAATATCTTGACCATTTTGTTTTTTGTTAATTTTTAAAGCAGTTCCCAGTGTTATGTGCGTAACTTCGATGCATAGTTCATAATTTAATCATTTCAATTGCATTATACTACAAAATATCTACACCATTCGAATTCGCAGAAAAACAATAATCCAAGCGCGACAAAACGTTTTACAGTAGCAGAAGCTTATCGTCGTTAACGCAGCCGAACGCGATCACCGACAACGACATCAAACAGAAAACATCTCTCACACACTTATTCCACGATTGATCTAATTCTTCTAATTAATATTATCGTATCGCTGCGCAAAAGCTCTGTATCAACGACAATGAGGAAATCTGTAATTGTGACTTGAAGTTGAGAGCATATTATGGTCACTTGAGTTGTAGGCGTGTTTGGTTACTACATTTCCTGTGAGTAGAATTCGATGGATCCAAACAGTGATGTGTGGTAATTTATCATTGCATTCACAGCATGGCGACCACTTTAACGTTAATTTCTAATTTATAAGACGATGAGTTAGTGTTATTTTGACAAATTGGTTCAAGTCAATTGCGTTCCTACATACAAAATCACAGTCGCGTTTGTGCTCTACTTTGTTCGAATTTGCCGGCGCGTTCGCGGGTTTTTTAATGTTTTCATTGTTTGAATTATTTATTGTCTTATCACTAAATTGCGGTTTTTCTACTTTGTTATTCATTGTTTCGGTATTTTTGTTTTCAATAAATTAACGAATGTTTGTTTTGTGCGTTATAGCCATATATTGGTGTTTCTTTATCTGTCTTTTCTTTACTAGTAATTATTGCAATAATCGTGGCTTTTTCAATTAGATTGCACTCGCGTTGATGCTTTGCCTCAATTACATTTTGCGGCGCGTTAGCGGTTTTTGTATTAGTATTTATTATTTTGTATTAGTTTTAGTATTTAAAGTTTGACTTTTCGTTATGCTAAATTTGTATTTTTCCAATTCGTTACTCGTAACTTCCACAAAGATTTCTAAATCTATTTTCTGTATTGTTGGCACGTTTTTCTTTTTATTAATGTTCGCCGCAATGATTAGTGATTTTTTGCTTATAATTGGATTAGTTGATTCATTTAGCATAATATTTTTATTTGCAGGTGACCCGCTTTGCGTTTAATTTCGAGAATTCTCCGTGTAATTTGGATGATGGTTTTCTCATTCGTGAAAATATTCCTGACTTTCGCGTGGCAGATAATTTTGCAAATAGTTTTGCTTTCGCTGATAATCTTACTGTGAATAATTTTGACTATTCCGGTAGTAGTTTTGTGAGTAATTTGGTTCTTTACGATAACTTTGCACGAAGTAAATTTGGCTGTTTCGTATGAAATTTTTTCAGTTATTCGATTGTAAGTGGTTTACGCATGGTTATATTATTGATTAATTTGTGGATTATTATATGATTGCAATGGTTGATTTTATTCGTTACGATAATTTTGCTGCGAGCAATTTTCAAAGTAACTACTGCGGTTATCGTTATTACAGTGTTGATTATCATTAACTAGTAGATTATTTCGATTTTCGCAACAAAATTTGATATTAGAATTATGATTATACTGTTTGCTGTAACCGCTACATTGTATAAATTAGTTTTGATCGTAATTAACTTATCTATTATTTGGCTCCAATACATAATTGTTTGTTTCATTTCGTATTTCTCTCGAATTTACGGAAATGTACTCGTTTCGATTTCAGTTTGGGCATAGTTCTGTTGAATATCCTCAAATTCGGCAATGATTGCAATAAAATGTAACACGTATGCGTGTGCGAGATTCGTGAATATTATGGTTCGTGCGATAATAATAATCAAAACGCAGTTGAAAATTTGTTGTTGTGATTAATCTTATGTGCACTTGATTCTGAAATATTCACAAAATCCTTCCTTTCTACCGACTGACTCAAGAAGTAGAAGTAGGGTTATGTGTATGTAATATCGGTCGAGAATGAGCCTGTACGTAAACGCTCAGTCACAAGTGAACCTGTAGTTGTTTTGAAAATCAAGTATGGGTTTGGACAAAATTAACAATATTGCTTATGGAAAGAAGGGAATACCATTGCATGCATTGTCCATCGATAAGGAGTATTGTGCAATTACCTTAAAAGTAGTAACGACAAAATGCGGAGAACGAGTAGTTGCGGATTTAGACAACACACACACGGTTTTCCTGCCAATCCGGATCATGAAATTGTTTAGCGAGGATAAGGATTTGCTGCTCTCTATGACATCATCATTTCTGTATTATCACGATTTTATACAAAAGTTTCTCGACTCGTGTGAACCAATATACTCGCCCTGTACAAAATAATGTGATATATACTTTGTGTGTGTGCGTGTGTGTGTGTGAAGTACGAACTTAACAATGTGACAAAAAGAAAAGACATGTATTACATTCATACAACTTTGAATAAAACAAAGTGAAAGAGAAAAGACGATAATTTCTTTTATTTATTCAACCTATCCCATAACAGTGTATTAAACAAAAGTAGTAATCATCATACTAATTACAAATTTTATTATTAATATTTTCTTCTGCTGTTAGATAATTTTGAAGTAGAAGGTTGAAAAAGTAAAGTGCACTGTGAAATCAATGTCCTGTATAAATATACACATTTGATATTAACAAAATAATTCCAAATACATTTATGACGTCATACAAGTTTACCGTAACTTCTTTCTACGACAAACATGGTTAAATTAATTCTTTGTCCCTGTTCGAATCAGTCACGGCGAGATCGTTGTTTGAAAGTGATCCCGGTACAGGGCCATGTTTGAAACATTACTATCAACCGTGAATGAAAGCGCACACCAGCAGACCACTACAACGGAAACTAGAAGTAAGAAAAAATATGTCGAAATGTATTTCGTGATAAACATCTAAGGATTCAGTAGTGCCTACGATCAGTTTTTGCACAAAGAAGTAGCTGTTGGTGCTATAAATTATCGTTGACATACAGCGTACTGGATGGTTGTTGCGCCCTACTACTTTCACGAGCTACCTGAGTGAAGAACACAAATAACTGGTTAACGAGAAATCATCATGGCAACGAGTCGTTCGAAGGAGACATAACAGTCTATCGACTGCATAATCACCTCCGCAATATCTCTAAAAATGCATCTTGTATTGGGTCATATGAAAAGTCTCCGCTGTTTTTTGCCACTAGGTGGTGTTGATACCTGTATATCGCGCAACACTCACTCGATTGTCGCAAACGACCATGTTCTTAAAAGGTGACATTTCAGCTTACATTTTTTGTGCAGATAGTTTTCTAATTAGTTGCTCGTGGGAAAAGTTATATTGATTTGAAAATGGATGAAATATTTACAGAAATATGCTATATGATGCTTTTTTATTATAAAAAAGGTAAAAACACTGCAAAAACATGCCGCAAAATTTGTGAAGCGCACGGTGAGAATGCTAAGATTGGTGAGAATCGTGACAAAAGTGGAAAAACATGCAAGGATAGGCAATGATGAAATACCAAAATGTATTCCGAATAGCAATACTTTCAACGCGATTGTTGCACAGAGATATGATTTTTACTTAACACTACGCGGCTATTGCGCGGCGACACGATCTATTGAATATTATATGATTAACAGCCATCACTCCTGGTTTGACTGGGTTTTTATGCCCTTGCTTTTCGACAGTGGCAGTCATGATCAAAACAATATTTCGGCGACAGCCCTGACTGTATTTCCGGTGATTATAATATCAGTCTCTTTGGTTAAAATTCAAGGAACTCATGACTGTGCGCGTGGCGCTATATTAATTAGAAGAATTAGATCATTAGATCATTAAAAGAATTAGATTAGCTTTCGTTGCTGTAAAATGTCTTATCGCACTAAACTCATTGTTTTTCCGTGAATTCCAATGGTGTAGATATTTCGTAGCAGAATGAAATTGAAGTAATTACATTATGATCTACGTGTAAAAGTTACACACGTAACACGATATAAACTTTTAAGAATAGTCAATATTTCTGTTGTAACTAGATATATAATTATATTAATTAATGTAAAATTTACACGTATATGCATCTGTAATTGGTCTTTTGTTGGAATGCAACAACTTAATTTTATTTAGAGTACAGTATTACACGGCAGTATACGTGAGTCTGAATGAGAATAAGTTGTGTCATTTTAAAAGAGGAGGCCAGTATATAATTACAGTTCGATAGATTAATAAATTAATAATATTTTTCCACCGAAATGTAGGTATCCCTCTTTTGGTAACAATTATTTGGGCAATTGCTAAACTACTCGGTGAAAATGATGCAAATCTACGAGAACAGGTTAGACAAATTTTTAAAAAATGTGTAATACCTTATATATAAAGATATGATAATTACAGATAACATAAGACAAAAAATAGAAAATTATAAAGATTGATATGTACAAACATAAAAACAATTTCAAAATATGACACTGGTTTAACTTTTAGTTATCTAAATGTCTTAAAGTTGGTGTAAAAATTACTTATACAGCACGATGTTATCGAAATCGAATTATTGATATTCTTAGTATATGTTATAGTGCGGCATTTGTGCCCACTATAAAAAGGTCAAATATTTTCTTTTTTTGTTTCGCGGAACGCGAGGAGGAGTCATTGCTTCGCGGAATATCGGGCGTGATGCGACGATTTTACCTTTTTTATTTATTCAGCGAAAGTGACTCGAGCGAGAAACGAAATAAAGTCAAACGCTCGAGACCACAATGTCATCAATTGAACCCTTACAAGCACTGTTAATGCGGAGGCATGTGGCCGACGCTGGGAAACAAGATATTTCGCCGCCATTGCAACCTGGCGCCAACGGGCCTGATTATCCCTGCAGACCCGAACAGTGGCAGCCAAGCAGCGATTCAAACACCGAAATTCAAACGGCTCAGCTCGTTAACGGCGCTTTCGTCGCTAATGCCTGATACGAGAACAGGCCAACTTTAGCAGTTCTCCGTTCCGTCGAGGAAGCTTTCCTAATGCCTGTAACGTTTCCTTCGGAGAGTATAAACAGGCTAGCGCAAGAGGATTCTTCCTCCTTCTTTTCGTGCGACTGCAAGGACAAGGTCAGCACCCACATCCACTATCAAGGAGTGACCCTGGAGCTCGTCTGCCATCGAGGACAACCGGAGGAATTACTTTTCGATTTATCTTGAAAATTGTCGGTGTCGTGAGTAGTACATGTTTATCGGGCAAAGTGTTAGCCATATCGCGTATAGCCTTGTGTTTCTTTGTTTTGTCTTTTGGTTCACTCTAGTTTTTCCTCGGGCCGAATTTGAGCAATTCAAAATTATTGTGCACACGTTTTATAGCAGTTCGCCAATTTGAATATTTCACTGTCTGCCAGTAGCCAAACCTTCTGTGAACCGGATTGACGTTTTCGGGCGTGACTTTACATTTATCGGAGCCAGAACAAATTTTATTTTACTTGGTGCGCTATCTGTCTTTATTTCATATTATTTTATACTACGTTACCCCTTTGCGGTCGGTGATTATTATGAAATTTATTTTCTTCTTGTTTCGTCGGAGAGTAACGGCGAGCGATACAATTTTGATTCTCTTTTTAATTACTTGTATCATTTCAATATTCCAGGGTCGACCGGATTTGCGCGAATTCTGTACATATTTCACCTTATCAGATTTATTTTCACAGATGTCGACTCCGCAAAGTCGCATTGTCATTAACGGGTCCGATGTCTGTTATCCAAGCTCTCCTGTCCCATAGGCAGTCGAGTCGATCAATCCACCTGTTCGAATTTCATCTCAATCCAACGCCGGAAAGTGGATGAAAGATCGTAACAAATCGATGGCTACAAGGGTCGCGGTTTTTTAATTTTCCCGTGCAAAACGAACAAATCAGCTGGCGCTCAACAAGTCTCGCTTTTTCGAAGTTGTGAACATTTTTGTATAACCGTTGGTACTCGCTCCCAGCCCACAATGCTATATAAAGTAAAACTAGGACAAATGTGCACAAAATTATACTTCATGTAACGTAAACTTTACTGTACTCTTCCGGAGATAAAAATATAATCTAAAGCAAATAAGAACCAAACAAAGTTATTAATAGCACACCACTCAATAAGTCTCCGATCTCCGTGAGCCGTTTTTTCTTGATTTTTTCACCAGTAATGCCATGTAGTATTCCCTATTGATAATTTTACGTTTCCCAAGATGGTTGATGAACAAAATATTGTGCGCGTGCCAAATTACGGACGCCATAACCTTGCCACCTGACTTTGAAGATCTTTTTGTTTTAAGTCTGTAACAGTCGGTCTATGTTTCACCCATTATCACATACCGATGCAAGAAATCCTTTTTCTCTTGCTTGAACAGCTCCAAACAGAGCAAACACGACACCCACTTCGAAAATAATTTACGCATGTTCAAATTTTCGTGTAAAATTGTTAGATTCACAATTGAAAGTTTGACATATATCGTGTGAAGAATGGTACTATCTAGAAATCGTATGGGTCTATCAAACAGTCTTGACATGTATGTATGAGATGGAGACATATTGAATGAAGTGTTACAAGACAGTTTCACTTTTCTGAACAATGGAAAATGCTGGACAATTGTTCTCTACAGTGGAGAAAATTTTATGGACATCTTCCCAAAGCCTGAATGAAGATGTAGCCGTGAAACAGGTTCGCAACTTTGTTCACGAATATGATCGAATAATTAATATTATGCGATCTCGGATACAATTTTGCATGCATATTGGAACTAAGCTCTCGATCGACATTAAAAGGACGTTGAACTACGACCAGCAGCAAAGAAGAAGTTAAGTGTAAAATGCGAAGACGGACTGTAAGAAAATATTGCATTTGAGGAAGTAGAATAAATTTTCAAGAATCGAATCAAGACCGGTACATGAGTGATGCTATTAACGCGTAAAATATTATAAAAGTTTGTGCAGTCTTTACCGGGCAATTTTCGCATAGAGAACGGGAAGAAAACAAGACTTTTTCGAGCATATAAGAACAATTGTGTAAGTTTTTGGACATTAATAAGTAGTACAAGAGGAAAGCTAAGGCAACAATTCTCGTGGCATTACAAGAGTTTCAAGATGGGCGCTGATTCAACTTGTCAATTTGTCTATAGAAATTGTAAAATGTAATCCACTACATGCTAGATCATTTATCAAGTTGCCGGAATGGGTAAGAAGAAAACACAACCTAGTGAACGTCAAAACGGAAGTTGAGGCCTGTTTTACATGGCCAATAATGTCCTATTATATCCAATTAGTCAGAATAGTTAGCATACACAGTCGTTCCCTAATTATCGCGAGCATTTAAATTTTGAGGGTATCGAGTTCCCCGTTGCGATAAAACCAGTGCCAAAATTTGAAAAATTGAATGGGATCTAAGTAAACGTTTTTATTGTAGAAGACAAAAATGTTTTGTACGTGCATGTTACAAAAAGTGTGCAGCAGCATCACGTTAGTCTGTTCCTCATGATAGACGTTAACTCCTATCAGACGTTACTGTCCGTTGGGTGTGTTGTTGAAATCAAAGCCAGGTGTACCACGACTGCTCTTAGCAACGTAGGCCCTGCGTAATAATAGACGTGCGAACAGATCGATGCTCATGATGATAGTGAAGCTCGTTCGTATTGACATTAGTCTGACAAATAATGCCGTCTTCACGCAATTATTCTCTGATTGATATATTTCATTAGAGTTATCCGTGTTACAGCTGCTAGAGACGCTATGATCAAGCGTAGACGGCCGACGAGTTCGTTGGGATCGTCCTATTAAACGTAATGCATTATTCTACCGTCTAGTTTTGTTGACATGAATAATGGTAAGCCAGCTCCGTCATCGCGGTAATACTTTTTGTGAACATTCGTTGCTACAACTATGTTGTGATTATTCTCCAAGTCGGTTTCTCTAATACGTGCTTTGTTCGGTTCTTCTTAAATAGTACTTCCAGCAGTTCTTCAGTAATAGTGTATCATTCATTATCCACATGCGCATGATTACGTTCGAATTTGGTGGTGGGTTTCTCGCCAGTACTGAACTTTTTCACTAGTTTTCCTCTCCTTCTTTTCATTAACATCCATGCAAACCATATGCACTTTTGACAGATACATCATTGAACAATCTGTCGAACGATAGATTTTTTGTTTTATTGGAATTCATGCTCTTGAAAGGTATATTTTTGTACGCATCATTTACCTGTTTCATCTCCTTCTTCTCCTCCTTCTCTTTCCGTTCAGATTTCTACTTTCTTCTTAATGGTGTAGATGAGTTTACCAGTTTTTTCAGCGGAGTTACTATTGGATTAAAAATATCGTTCACAGCTTGATCGGTTTTCACTTTGCCAAGTTGTATCGCTAGCTGCGGAAATGTGAAGCAGAGTACTTTTTTGTTTCTCAATGTCATCCATCTTGATTTTGGAATTTCACTACTCCAATCACTCTATCATGAAGTATTTATAAATCAGTCGAAACCTTTTCTGTATCTCTCCTTATTGCATTTGTTGTCTTTTTCGACCACGATGAATCCGTACTTGTCCTTGATCCATCACTTTGAGCATATAGTCTTAAAATAAGCGTATGGCATAGGACAACAAACTGCATTATCGTGAGATAAGCTTCATACGGGCGATTTACCGCACGTCATTTACCGCACGATAGACGTTCACGCAATTGATCATTTACAGCTTCGATTAGTCGATCAAGACGGCGACTTGCTTAATTTTAGAGGAGAGGTTAGGAAAGGTCAGGAACAATGGGCATTGTTGATAATCGAAAAAATGTTAAAAGCGAGCCAGGATGTCAAGATAACCGCAGTTAACGAGCACCCACCAAAGTACTAACACGTCGAAACGTAATTTTCATTCATCTCTCGCGGAAGAAGACAATAAAACTTCGCTGTACCATCGTTATAACCTGCTTCCGTTCATCATGGTGGAAATTTTAACGACACAAACACCGGTCGCCTTTGAGAAGTTTGTTGCTCGCTGTCAGATGCACGTCCATCAACCATACATCTCGACAATGTTCGACAATAATGACAAAATTCGAATCGTCACGTAGTACCAAGATCTGTGTCTTTTGTCGAGCCGGAATCCGCTACACGTATCAGGCAGATTGGTTCGAACTGAGAAACCGGCCGTTCTTATGTCTTTGGTATGCCATATTAGGTCATCAAATTAATCGTAAAAATAAAGCTGACAAAAATGCTAGTGGTTTCGATCATTGCGGCGTAAGAGATGTTTAATTATTCTTGAATTCGCAATGGTATCCATATGGGAATGTGAACCTCGACTTTGGTCGCAATCAGTTTGCTTTACTGTACGAAATGTATGAAAATTTCCAAAGCGCTTATTATGATAACGAACTCAAACCATTGTTAACGAAAAAAGAATTTCTCAAACACACTCCGCTCATTGTAATCGATTGCTCAAAGCAGAACGAATCTCTTAAATCAGGACCGGTTGCTGTTCGCATCGCATTTGAATCCGTTAACAATTCCCCTAACAGAACAACTGCGGATTGTCGGATTGTACATGGTCGAGTAGTAGAGTATAATCCAATTATTGGTACAGTTAAGAAATTAGTTTAAGTTAGATTTTATGAATGTTTCTTTACCGAAACTACTTTAAACGAAATGTATTGTAAGAAATAAATCAAGATAGAAAGAAAGAATGTACTATCTTTTCATTTCCCTTTCTTACTTTTCCATCATCATATATTTCAGACACGTACTGAGTAGAACTTTTAAAAGTGGGAAGGTTGTCTATAAAGACCTATGTTTCGAGGATAAATTTTAGTATTCGAAAACAGTCCCATGAAAATGGCAGACGATTCACCTAAAATCAGAATTCCGAAATAAAAATCATTTAATTCGGACACAATGGTACATGAAACTGTTACGGCTATTGTGTAAATATCCGGACAAGACATAACGATGGGGGTACATAGAAATTTGCGATCGTAGGACGGTGAGACGACGTCGTCATAATAGCGAACTCACCAAATTCAGAAGAACGTACGAAGGCTCTCCACCGAACTTCACGATCGGTGGAATACAATGGAGAACTTTCACGAACATCTTAGTTGTCGCAAATCGGAGCGTTTTCGAGAGGTGTGGATACTCCGAAAAAATATCAGATGGAAAGTATCCCATGGCCGGTGCAGTGAATTGTATGTCCGTGTGCGGGAAGGGGGACGGAGGTCCAGACCGTCTAAGTTGTGACCTAAGCTGTGCGACCGCTGAAGGGGGGACATAACTGAGATATGCCCTAAATTATGAGTCCGCCAAGGACGACGTGTGTAGACTGGCATTTTCGAGAAGTGATAAATTTAATAAACATTTTCTTATTTTGCACAGCCCTACTGTTTGAAGTTAACCCCTTCCCGTGCTTTAACGAGTCTGACTCGTGGTGAAAATTTTGGCCCAAACATGAATATGACGGGTCAGGCTCGTAAATAGATAGTCGGGCCAAACATAAACATCACGAGCCAGGCTCGTGAATAGATAGTCGGGCCTAGAAGCCCGAGCGTCTATATCAGAGGTATTTATATTTCGGCTCGTATTGTGATCCTTCTCGAGCATCAGTCTGGCCTGTTTACTGACTTTACATACGTTAAACGAATGCATACTCTTCAGACTTAATATATTCCTATATAGATAATAATATTCCTATATCTTCATGAATCTATTTGAGTATGATTACCATTGGTATGATTCGGTTGTTCACCGTGAATGAACAGTAATATACTGGGACATATAAAAAGTATCTGCGGTTTTTTGGTACATTTTTGAACAAAAATTTTCTTTACTGAGAATCAATTTGCATCAAGTACATATAAACCATGATTATCTATGACCTTTTGCCATTTTTCGGGTAGCTTTATAATTCCATCGGTGTAGAGCTTCTGTGGTTTATTGCCGAAAAACTTGGCCAAGTGATTTACAGCGGCGCTTTGGTTGGCCAATTTTTTACCATGAAGAGAGTTTTGCAGAGGCAGAAACAAATAGTAGACAGACTGTGCAAGGTCCGGGCTATACGGTGGATGCATCAAAACTTCCCAATTAAGTTCCGTACATTTGCTCTGAATCATCAAAGACGTGTGTGGCCATGATGGAACACAACTTCATTTCTGTTAACCAATTTTGGTCGCTCTTTCTGGATTACTTCGTTGAAACGGTCGAGTTGTGCACAGTACAGGACCGAATTGGTGGTTTCGCCAGGTTAAGTAAGGCGATCCGAAAATGATAAAACGTCATTGATAATAATGGTCAATATGTACTTGATTAAAATTGATTTTCAATAAATAAAATTTTTGTTCAAAAATGTACCATAAAACGGCGGAATGTTTCTACATGACCCAATATTAAAAAGCTATTTCATCGATTTCTCACAATAATAAATAACACATGTTATGCATTATCAAGTTAACTAAATATAAGCAGTACACGTTTATGTTTGATAATGAAAACATATGATGTTTTGTAGGATGTCGTATTATGGAAACATTGCCCTTGGATGAGGCCACATACTTATGACTGGTTTTATCAAGGTCCAACCGTCGTGATTTTGTGCACAAATGTTATCTTTCTTTGTATGATAATGTGGGTAAGTAAATGTTTGTACTTGCTGTATTTGCACTTTCTAAATAAGTATTTTGAAAATATATGTCACTGCAATATAATTGCATGGAAGAAATTAGAAAGTGGTACTTAATTTAAAAAAAAATGAAAATTTCAATAAGGCAATAATGAAATCAAGTGATACGGTCATATTGCGTTGCTAGTACCGACGATGTTTTGCATCAGGCGCGCTTTGCACATCCAGATCAAGAGGCCACGACTGTGTGTATATTCCAGACTGTAGCGTGTTTGACAGTTAATAAATTTTTCAATCACGTATTTCAAAGATTCAAGTTAGAAACATCTTTATGTTCGTAAACGCATTCTGTGTACTTGAATATTCTCTAAATTTAAATTAATCAGAATGAATATACTATACAGCAAGATATTCGAAGATAATGTTTACCGTGTGGCATTTGTGCCCAAATGCACAAATTAATAAATAAAAATCACAAATACTTTTTTCTGTTGAATTGCAAAACGCGCGGAGAAGGAGCACTCGCTTCACGGAATACCGGCGTAACGCGACAATTTTATTTTTTTATTTTATTCATGAAAAACTGCTCGACTGAGGATCATCCGTAAAATCAAATAAAGTCAAGTGCTCAAAACTAATGTCAACAGCACGAGCTTTGCATGTATTATCTATGCGAAGGCAAGAAGAGCTGCTGCTTGGGTGCAAGATACTTCGCTGATGTTGCAACTTGGCACCGACGGGCCTGATCACCCTGGCAGCACCGTACTGTAACAAGACCGCAATTCAATCGCCGAAATTTAAACGATTAGCTTGCTAAGTGATAAGACGAGAACAGGCCAAATTTAGCAGTTCTCCGTTCCGTAGAGTAAGCTTTGCTAAATGCTTACAACGCTGCCGTCGAAGAATATAAAAAGACTAGCGCAAGAGGATTCGTCCTTCTTTTCGTGCGGGTATAAGGGCACGGACAGCAACCAGTTCATCGCCGAGGGTAACCCAAGAGCTCATCTGCCATTGACGGCAACCGGAAGAGCTACTTTTCGACTCGCCTTACAAATTGTCGGTATCTTGAGTAAGGGATTTTTATCAGGCAAATCGTTTGCCATATCGCGTGTCGAATTCTTTTATTAATTTCTATTTGATTTTTTGTTCACGCCAGTTTTCTGTCGGGCCGATTTACCGCGAATTATGATTCTTGTATTTTCTTTTTGTAACGGCTCGCGCATTCAAACACGAATAGCAGTAAGAATGACGAGCACAACCATCAAACACGGATGTGTGCGATGGACGAACCTAAAAAGGCAGTTCTCATTCGAGAAGCACTCGTCACGAACAAAAACGACATCGCGCACTTATACACCGTGAACACAAAAGACAAAGCGACAACAGTATAAGTTCCAGTGGTAACCCTAGAACAAATTGAGGAAATCAGTGAAACGCCGCGAGGTAAAACTCCACGGACTAGTCAAACACTCAAAACCCAGGCTGCTATAAGACATGCCAAAATGGAACACGCACAGTCAGCAAATTCAAGAGTCAGCGCTGTAGAAAACAGCCTATGCCTTGACCACTTAAACCAAGAAGAACATGAGTACATCTGCCTTCTGATACACGAGTATTTGTCCGCCTTCTATTTACCGGCTGAGCAACTAAAGGCCACTGGCGCAACCACACACCGAATCCACACCACTGACGACATACCAATAAACACGAAATAATACCGCTTTCCTCCTGTACACAAACAAGAGATTCAAAAACAAGTATACGAGCTCCTCAACCAACTAATAATTTCACCATCCAAGTCACCATACAACTTGCCTGTCTGGATCGTCCCAAAGAAACCCGCGCATACCGTTCCGTACGGAACTTATTTCCAATAATATTACCACGAACGAAGGAAACACTTTCTCAGACCCTCAAAATATAGCTTACCTTTTAACGGAAGACTGCGACACGCGTACAAAAATTCTGAAAACAGTAGTCGAACATAAATTCATAAAAAACGAATTCTGAATTTCCCAACAGTCCATATTCGGTGACGGCATTTATTAAAACAAAAGGAAAAACTCGATTATTCGGCCTCGTAATCAAACCAACCGTAGTATCGCGTACAGCCGAAGCTACGCTATGTAAAACATTGTTACACTGAGCAATATTTTATACAAAATCAGTATCGGAATTAATTACGACTTTGGTATTTTGAGCATCAATAAACGAGAAGCGATCAAAGCCGTCTTTAGATTCACCTTCTTAACTCTTTTAGTGCCACGGACAGAACTACCGGCCCACAGTATGTATGCGAGGAATGCAACGTTCAGATTGATATGCGCGCTTATATGAATAGCTTTATCAGGAACAAAATTCCGATTTCCTGGAGGAAAAGTTTACTATTTATTCTTCTGAAACTTACAGAATATGTAGTACAATGTTGCGTAGCAAAATTTTTAGTTATAAAATATGTTTAATTGTAAAATTGTTATGTACTTGTGTGTATATGCATTGTCGTTGTTAAAATGTGATGGCGCCAAACTTTCTGCACTATCTTTTTGAACTTGCTCTGACATTATTGACTGAGGTATTATTTCAAAATAAAATATGAACGAACTAAAACCAAATATTGGAGTAGAAGAAATCAGGAAAACGCTTCCACTTTCACTAACTGAAGCCACAGCCAGACTGAAGAAAGACCAAATAAACCGAAGTATGGTGTGGTCTATACTATTAGCATTAGAGATACGGACTATATCAAAAGTCCCTCAGCGCGTACACCCGCCACAACGCATCAGCTCGTGGCAGTTTTAGAATACGGACCGTGGGCCGATGGATCGGCCCGTGACACTAAAAGGGTTATCTACGGATATTGAAATAAGATTTTTCGAAAAGTTTTATCCGTACCGTCGCCTCACATAGGTCCAGAAATAATTAACGGATTTCACATGTCCGTTTCCGGAGGATATGAAGGCGCGGCCCAACTGTTGAACCGATTAAAAAGTTATTATTCTTAGACAGACATGAAGAAGGACGCCCGAGAGTTTGTAAAAAGATGTTTCGAATGTCAGAGGAAATAGTTAATGCGACGAAAGGTAAAAATGCCAATGTTAATCACGACCGACGCATTCGAATGGGTCTCAATAGAGATTTACGGCCCACTGGCAAAAACTTGGGCAGGAACACCCACGTGCTAACAATTCAAGATCTACTCACCAAAGTACTGTTGAGCGAAGTGACAACCATGTCCATTGCCAAGGCCTTTGCTAAATATTTCATTTGCACTTTCGGAACACCTAGTCATCCTAACCGACCAGAACCTTAACTGTAATAGCAATTTACACAAACTATTCGCGAAACTTGCTAAAATCGAATACGTAGTATGCAGCGCATACTATCCAGAATCGAAGTATAGCTTGGTGTGGTCTCATTACGTATTAACGGTCTACCTGAAATTTTACATTAAGAAAGACCGCCAGTACGATAAATTGCTCACATAACACCATGCACGCGTACAACGTCAACATACACGACGGGACAAGACACATGTCGTATCAGCTGTTGATCGGAAGAGAAGCATGTACGTCGTCAAGCTTCCCGCTACACAACACGCTCCGCACATATGACAAATACTACGCCGACCTTGCGGACAAATTTTTTGAATACCGCACGATAGCGACGATGAACCTGCACCAAGCTAAACTAGGCTTGAAACGATAGTACGACTGCAATGTGAACCCCACCGAATACCACGTCAGAGACTACGTTTTCGACCTAAACGGAAGAGACGAGGAGAACACAATGACGAATACCAAACCCTACATGAACTAATCACAGTGAACATGATACACGGCGTACTAATTCGCGATGGACGCAATCGAGAACGCACCATACTAATGAATAGAGCAAAAATCGCGCACTTCCCAACTTATGAAACGCGTTAGTACGTGGAATTGAGCGAATAATCGACTTAACTTTCGTACAAAACCCGATAACAGAAACGCAAGGGAATCCGCGCCAACAGTCACACGACACACCACCACAGACTAAAAAGAAATGGAAAGGGAAACACAATTTAACAAATTAAAACAAATTGCAGGAAACAAGTGATTAAATACTAAATATGTATATATTGCTCAAAGGAAAAAATAACCCTTAAAATCCCTCATCCTGCCTCTGGGATAGTGCCTGAACCAATCCCAGTCAGTAATTTTGGAATTTCCTTTCCTCTCAGTCCTAATTAGCTCTTCATCAAGTTCAAATTTAATAGTCCTGTGATCCGATAGAGATGCCTCCTTGGACACTCTCCAAGTGTGAATAAATCTCCTTCCCCTTTGTGATCACATGGTGAGGTTCAGAAACTTCGCCCTATTTGCCGTAACAAAGGTTGGTCCAGCTTCTTGATTTAAATTTGTCAAGTATGTTCCTGTGAGGTACTCCAGTAGCGCCATCCGTCACTTGGTGCGCGTTAGCATCCACACCAACGATGAGTTCCAGACCAATTCGCCTGGAGTACCACTTCTTTACAGGCCAAAGTTGGTACTTACTCGTACGTCGTGAGGAAAATATGCAAAACAAACCACTAAATTCTTCGCCTGACCTCCAACTTCCAGAGGTCCCACCTTGACTACCATTGTATCTGCCGAGCTTAACCCCGTTATCAGAGATGCCGTTAGGCCCCTTGTCACCACGCTTGTTCTCGGTTTGTTCTCATGCTGGAGTACATGTAGGTCTCCAGCATGTACTAGACCTTTAACCGAGCCTCGGTATATTCATTGCTCTTGTATAAGGGATATACCTGTTCGCATCACAGACATGCTCTTGACAAAAATAGCTGAAGCACTCTTGTAGTGATGCATATTAATTTGTCGAAAATTTCGGTTGGCATGCATCATAAAAAGATCCACTCCCTTCTCCAAACTTCAGATGATTCGGAACCCTCGTGGTCGTGTTAGACGAGCTTAAAAATCTCCTCTCTCACAAAGTGCAGCAGAGTTTTTTCCCTACTATCCTCCATTCGTGTACAATGCACCGCTAGAAAACAAATCTCTTGTTTTGGATACGGTGCATCCTTAGGATTGTGTCCGCATCCTTCTCGCATTTCTGCGCTCGGAGAAGTACTTTGGGAGTTCCTCCGATGTACAGGAAGTAGTCGATTAATCTCGGAGCGGTTTCCGCATCTCT
>JABFPT010002541.1:0-18210 GCA_022817245.1 Nixonia krombeini
GCACACCAAGAGGAGGCAGTATGGGGCACCGAGGGGGGGGGGAAGCTGGTTAGGGAAGGGAGGGGAGCAACGGCGGGATCTGCATACGCGTCGCGACGCTCACGCATAAAGGCTCGCGTGAATCGCGAAACGCGGACGGAATCGTCGCGCGCTATCGACCAATCGTTGCCAGACCTGCGTACATCAGCGTGCCGCCTATAGGCCACCCCTAACCTGCCTGCCACCCTCAGCCATATTGTAAAATATGGATCGCTGAGGTGTACAACACACCACCCCGTCGCTACCAACCCGAAACCCCCTCCAATCTCTCCACTGCCCTTCTGCCTCCTCCTTCTCCACTTTTTCCTCCCCCCAAGTTGCACCCGACGTCGCCATATATTCGTTTCTCAGAGGCAACCGGGTTGCAAACGTACATACGAAATAATTTTTTAGCATAATTTTTTAATTCAGTTATATGAAGCTATTTTTGAAGGTAATGGTCATTTGCTATTCTGACTGAAGAGGATATTAACATCATGGTGATGCGAATGTCACGATTCAGCATATATTATTTAATATGTAAATTAATATGTAAATTTTATGATACAGAAAGATATATACACATTTATCTTCCCTCGGTGAGAACTTCTCTTCCCGAAGATTCATTGGTACCTCACTTTGGAGGCGATGATAATTTAAAGTGGATTTCTTTTCTCAAGTTTTAACATCTACGAATTATTGTACTAAGGCATGTAAGAATGGCACATATTCCCGTCGAACTTCAAACTGTTTACATTTCGTTCCGTTTTGGGAATTTAGTACAAAGCCGAGTTAAGTTTCGGATATTAGATTTTCAGTTGGATAACTTTGTATGTCACAAAGTTATAGAAAAATCAACTTTTGGTTCAAGCATGTATTTCCCTGTATGTCCCAAATATTTTACCTATTCCAAGTTAGAACATATTTCAGTATTATTTCGCATTGACGATATTGGATTACATTCGCATTCAGAATTAATTCAAATAGACTTACCTAGTAATAGCGTAACATATTTCTCATTGCGCCGTTAGTGTGCATACAAAAATTGTCATATTATTACAAATATTCTCTCACAGTTATATTTATAGCAACTGTTGTTATTGTGTCCATCACGAATATACCAAAATGTATAAACATAGAAGAAAAGAAAATAATTTTAAATTGTTTCTGTGGGCCAGGACCTTCGATGGTCATTTTCATCTATTCCAGGCAAATTTTGTCTCAAAGGACGATAAAGCAAATATACGTGTGATCGTTAATATCAGACGCAATGCCGGAACCAATAATGAACGTACGCGCTCAAATATGAATTGCTGAAGTTGCGAGCAAACAATGTAGGAGCCGAAAGAGGCGCGGAATCGTTTTAAAAACTTTCGGTGCTTCGAAAGTGTCCCAAGCCAACTCCTCGGCCAACAATGGCGAAGCGCTTTTCCTCTAGAAACAACGAGTATGGCAAACATTGCAGTGCCCGGATTCGGTCTACGTTATGTTCTCCTGAACTCATAAGAAAACGAGACTTCGAAATAATAATGATATTATGTTCGTGCCGTTCTACCAATAGAGGGCGAGAGGAGAGGAATACGAAGAGAAGCCTGAAGGGGTGGAAAAAAGGGGCGACGGAATTCTCGAACGAGCGCGAAGGCGCAGAAGGTGGAGGCGGAAAGGTGGATAGGAACGAGGGAGCGGTGGCAGGGGCCAGGGGAGAGGAGAACTCGAGGTAATATCCCGAGTAAAACTTTTCACTCAACGCAAGAATGGAGGAGGGAGGTTAAGAAGACTGGAGAAAGAGTGGGATGAGGAGTGAGAGGCTAAGTACGAAGAATGTTATGTTCATCGTCCGGCCGCACGTACTTTCTCCGGATTTCTTTCGAGATATCACCCACGAATAATATGGATAACGATATCGTAGACAAGAATGTGCGATAAAAAAAAAAACGAAAAAGAATCCAACGAAAGTCGATAAAGTCGCGCATCTCCTTCCCTGTCAGCTTTTGTTTACATGGTAAATGCACGATTTATTTTCGCGAATACTTTATGCAATATTAAGCTGGAAAACTTCCGGTGACAAAAAATAAACAATTCCATCAATCAAATATATACGAACATTTTATAAAACAGCATTTTCAAAAATTATATTTTCAATTGAATGTTATTATAAAATGATAGTAAATGATAGTAAACAAGGACGGAGTTTTTTGTTACCGACATCGATAAATTTGTCTTACCCATATAAAGTATTTACGCATATAATTATTCATGTGCTTAATTGAAAGGCGATCGGTGATTGAAGCAATTTTATGGAACATCGTGAGAATTGGAGCTACAGTGTAACAACGGCATTGCAACCATTTCTAGATTCTAACGCGCAACGGAGGAAAAACTTACCGTCATTATACCAACGGCATCGTAATAATGGTTAAAATCCCCGTAAATGGTAATGCTGCAGTTATCCTGATCATGTTCGAATGTATAATATATATGTATATATGTATAATGTAAAGAGAGATACATATATCGATTATTCACACATCTTAGAGCTATCGCTGCTGTTGAATATCGGCAACCTGAATTTAAATTGAATTTTTGATTCGAAAAATTATTGATGAAATACAAGTTTCCTTGATCATGGTTTTCATGAAGTCGGAAACGAACAGCAGTATGTAATCAAATTATTCACTATACAGATAATGTGCAATAACATAAGATGTCCAGCGAACAAAATCCCTTGCTACAGCGCTGTGAAATCGTACACAACCTTTTGAGCGTTTAGCACAGACTCCTTTTATTGAGCAGCGCTCCGCACTCGATCACACACATACATCGTCATACTATTCACCAGTTCCATAACAGCCTTATACTAAATAGTACAAGTAACGTGTTAATTCCCGTCTAAAGATTTGCTTCCGTGTGACGCAATATTATTAAACGTTGGATAAAGACAATATCAAATAGCGCGCGACGCATAATTGCGAGGTAATTACTAATTATAACGGAGCCACTTTTCTTACGACAACGCAGCGCGTTCGCATGCGCGCTACTTTCTAACACACCCAGTTATTTCCATGCCGCTCGGCAAAACATGCTCGGCGACATCCACGACTAATAGCTAGAAACGAGGATTCTGCAGCTGCCGAGTGCCGACGGCCGTTTCTCATTTTAATTACAGCTACAACCATGTGGAAGCTTCGGCTCAACGTCGTTCATAGTTTACCAGAGATCCGACGGCAGGACAATCGCTCAGCTCGGTTCCCTTCTTTACCTATGACGCGAACGCGCGACAAGAAGTCCGCATGTTCGGGTACCGGAAAGTGAGCGGCAGCTTTTTGCCGCTGAAAAATGCGATACAACTGAATCTCCAACGATGTGAATAATTCGCGATCTTCGCTCAACGCGACATGGAAACGTTGATTTTTCACGTTTGTTTCTGATGTATCACTTTTTATAATCCCTATTTCAATGAATATTTTTAAAGACATTTTCGAAAGGTTAGTTCAATATTTCACATTGTTTTGTTACATTCAATACTGTAACAACTCAACATCAGATTATTATAGTGTATTTCTTTCTTAGAATCCCTACATGCATTATGCTCCGAACATAACGAAAATATTTTTAGTAACATTGGACTGTTCAGAAATGTGAAAGAGTTGCAAAATTGAAGCATCGTGTCCAGCTCGTATGAAATATTCCTCGAAAATCAATACATGCGCAATCGTCTGACGACTCGATGACAACCAGCTTGACGTCACATCCTGCGAAAAGCGTGACACGTGGATCCAACGTAGGTGGGCATCAGTAAACCTTTGTCATACGTCGATCACGCCTTTCTCGTAAACTCTGATGTAGAAGCGCTTCGACGCTTTGTGCAAGAGAAAATCGAACGAATCATTACGATCATACACACTTACTCCTTGGTAAAGCAGACCACCAATGTCGAATAAGTTCCCAGAATTTCTACTATTCTACCTATACCGCGATATATGGTATGAATGCACACACTCCACCGATTTACCGATATTTATCGTTTAGAAACTTATTTTGTAAAATCATCCGCTGAAATTAATTAATTTGTATTTAAAATAACAGAATTTTTGTTGTAAAGTTTTTTCCATATACTCAAATGATCTCGTGCATTGTTTTTCCAAATTCTATGACAATTTTAATGAGTATTATTATTATACAATTTGTATCATGATTCGCATTGTTCAGTTGGTTAGTATAGTAATGGCAGGGCACACCTCTAAATGTTCGTAATTTTATAACCTGAAGGAGCTAATCATCGTCGGATCGTAGCTCGGTAATGCTTCGAAACCGAACAGTATTAATTACTTTCGCCAATCTCTTATACGGGAACGTAATTGCGGATAACGTGCACTAGACATACGCCATACGGAATATCGATCGAGGAAAGGCATGCTCGCGCAAAGATATCCCTACGTTCGGCTAAAGAAATTACCTTGACGATGCGTTGGATTGGGAATAAATAGTGCAATTAAAACGATTGCACATTGTAATTAACGGCTTGCGGCAAGGCCGATTCACCGCTCTTCTTTTCCGTCCTTCGTTCAGAGTCGCACATTTTTCATGGAACATGAACCATTATGCGATGTTAAACACTGTCTGATGAAAATTCCGATCTTCTCTTCCGTAATATTAGCGAGAAATGTCGGAACGAGTGTAAATAACGTTCTTGCAGTATATGCGTAAAGTTTTTGAAATGCTTTATTCGACATAGCTAAATGCCAAAGAATTGCTAAATCTAAAAATAAGACAAGTATTGTTTTAACAAACAAGTTTGTCTTTATTAGAATGCTTTTTCGCATGCTTATAGTAATTATAAGCTGAACAAATACAAGTTTTTCGGTAGACTTGTATGCACGTATGCTCACGAACTCAAATATATACTCTTTTACCAGTAGTAACACGTCTTATTACAGTTCCCTTTCTTAGTGTCAGTGCCCTTCCAAACTGTCACACTCAAACTGTCTTAAAAATCATGTCGGCCCGCAATCGGTAATCAATGTATCAAAGCATCCTTACGAAATTCGAGTATTTCTTTACGAAAGCTCATTTAGGTGAGTAATCAGTGAAGATGTCCGCGCCAATCAGAACGACAAACGGTCGGGCAGGAAGAGGCCGAAAGTTGATTCAAGTCGGCGGCAAATTCAATTAAAAGTTGTGATTATTAGGTTGGACAATGAGTCCCCAGAGTACTCGTAGCGCTTGCGACGTGCAGGGCCCGAACGTATAAGGGCTTATACTAATAAAGTCCTTGCTGATTCCGCTCGGCTAGCACCTTGATTAAGCTGCTCCGCGACGCTCCGAGAAAATATAATGACTTCTTTCTTGCAAACGCCACCAAGCGAATTCTCAATCTTCCTTTTCCTCCCCCATTCCCACCCCCAACTACCCTTCTCCTCCTACTCTGTCTGTCTCTACCTACCCCCCTTCCGCCCTCCCCCCTCCTTCTTTATCCCTTCGCTCCTTTGGCCATTGACGTGCACACCCTTAGTACGGAGAGCGGGGGCCACACACCCTCGGCCCAAAGTCGTGAACATCACGTACGAGTCTTGGACGCACCGTGATTTCTACTCTCACCAACGTGTTGACGAGGAATTCCTTGAAACTTCCCAACACGTGGATGATGTCTAATCGTCTCGTTAGCTCGGCGTCACGTTTAAAATCTATTTTCGATATGACTTAATTTCTTCCTTTCACTGCCAATGTACAATTCTAATAGTTACTGTTGCAATCATTGAAAAGTGATACGAACGGTTAATCCACTCAACTTGCTAGAAATAGATAAACTTATTGTTGTTATTTGTTTATTTTCAAGCAGTAATAAAATACATATTAATTACTTTAGTAAGGTATAACGTGTAAAATGCAATATTATATTGTAAATGTTAATTGTGCATTGCACCTCGGAATACATCTTCTTAAACAGTTGAAAGTATACAATTTAAACTGTACGTATCTTCATCGGTAACACGACAATTATTTTCAAATTCGTTAAAAAATATGAGAACATTTCTCGAAATGGTAGGGTAATAATTCAGGATTGTTGGCGAATTATTTCGTAATGCAGTAAATAACACAGCTTTCATTAAAAACGTTCTTCTCTTAAAGTTTCAGAACTCAACATGTACAGAGGGCGATTTAGCTCTTACGGTATAGATTCCCGAATAGGTTGTAGGTCGCAGTAATCTTGCTGAATCCTTGGACGCGAGATTGAAAGAATAAATTTCCAGAGCCAATAATTGTAGTGGTACTGCCGGTAACTAATGATCCAAAAGTCGTTAGCACCGAGTCCGATCGAAGCTGGGTTACGAGCCTACTTTGCTCGTTCGACCAGACGAATAACAGCATGGTTGAAAATGAAACTGCACGACTGTAGTGTACTACGTACGGCCAATTCCGGGAGGCCGATGGTAATTCATGGCGACGCTGGCGGCGTGTGCAGGAGCGAAACGAAATAAATAGTAGTTCGTTCATTGCGAAAAATTACCGCGGCAAGAACGAATGTATGTTTCAAAAATACAATGAAAGCTGTCTGCCAACAGCCTGCCGACCCCAGACCAAAAGAATTCATTCAACTAGCGCGAAATTAGAAAGACAACAAAAATGTTTTATACACTCTAGAAAAAAGAAAAACTAGTTCAGTGGCCACGTTGTGATCGTCGTATCGCGAACAGTAAATTAACGGATTGCTCGTTGTTCTTTCACACGAAATATTAACGAGACGATTGTTATGACAAATAATTTACGAGAGAAATAAGTCCAATAAAGGAATCATCTCTTTTGTATTCGGCGATAATGACGCCCTATGGCTGGAACTTTGTTCTGTCACGGAGAGAAAACAACTGCAAATACTCAGTAAGGGAGAGCTGTAGATGTGCTCATTGAGAATAACAAAGCGGTAATTAAAACTTACGTGTAATTGTTAAAGAAGAGGATTATTGCAAGTGGGTATGCAAATTATAAAAGCTACTGTGAAATACTAAAAGTAATACATACATTGGTCCTCCGCAATGTTGTTGCACCGTCGTTCTATAACACTGATACATGCAACAAATCTTTTATTGCACAATTTCTCAAATACGTAAAATTAATTCCATACACTTTAAGGGTATTTATCAAGTGCTTTATTTTTTGCTGCAATGCAGCACGTCAAGATAAAGTTGAAATAAAAAGTTTGTTAAAATAATTATTCAACTTTTCCATGTTGTACAATCACAAAATACGGTAATGACAACGTGACGTAAAAGGAAAAAAGATTGCAGTCATCGTTTTCAATTGTTGATACCATCGACATGAAACCGGCATCACGCGTATGAAAATTTGGCACAGTTGGCGTCGCAGTATGCACGACGTTGCCACTGATTTAAATAGATGTCGTATAGTAACGTCAATTGAACGTAGAGTCGATTCCGACGTGGTCGAAAAAAGCGGGCTGCGCTGACCTCTTGATCCTCTCGAAACGGCGACATAACTTTGGGCCACGGCGGGGAGAAACGCGAACACACCAGCTATATTGAAAAGAGACGATAAATAAGCGGGGGGTTGCATACGTGACAGGCCTTTATGCACGACGCTTAGGCTCGCGTTGAGCTTGAGTTGCTACGTTGTTGCCCCCAATCGCACGTCGCAAATAATGCACGCGAAAGGAGAATTCAGAGATGTATTCACTCTCGCAGCGGGATGTCCGCTGCGGACGCTGAACTGTGAATTCCGATGCTTTTTCTATCTTATCGGTGACTTTCACCGCGACGACACTTAGTCAAAGAGAAATGACGCGCATGCGTGCGAATGTTCACTCGTGATCGCCTGATTGAAAAGGCCTGGTTATTAAATTGACTGGTCGAAGGCTGGATCGTTCTGGGACGTTCTACCGTTCGGTTCGCGTATGAAAATTGCGAATATTCCAGCATCTCTTGCTCGAGTTGCTACAGCTGAGTAAGTTTTCCTACGACTCGTAAATATCGACCCAGGGGGCAATACATAAGTGAACGTCGACATCTCCATCGCATCGGCTCGCTTGACCGTAGATCATAGAATACGCACGTTTCGCGACGGACAGATTTGACGCATCGCTAGATAAGTAATGGAGATTCTCACGTCATCCGTCAGACCACGCTCGCTTCGCTACGTTGCGTTTTGTCACACCAAACGCCTCCAATTTCCAACTTTTGCATTCCAACCGGTCGTTACGTCAACTCCGAGTGGCCATCGCGAATCGCTACCGTCGTTTGTTACAATTGGCGATGATTTATCCTTATTATCATAGGATTTTTATCACCCGATATTCACTGTAGCGGCGCGTTTGCGAAATGGATTCGCTTGGAAACTAATAAATATACGAGGAAGTTATTACAATCGCGTTATTATCATTGACCTGTTTGTTCAGGCAGTTCCATGTTGCTCAGACGAGAAGTATATTTCACTTTATATTTTTTCCTCTTACCACACGCAAGATTTAGTAATAACGACGTATATGGCAACGCGAGGCAACTGCATTCTGTTCGTACGGAGGGAAAATAATAGCGATATTATTAAAACTCCGTGGAATTCGATTGCCTTTTCAGCAAAGTAGATTTCAAATCTTTGATCCCGGCGGTTGGTATGAAATTGACTCCTGCCTCTCATGCGACTTCCTGCATTCAATGAAAAACAATTACAAGATACAGAGAAGGCTAATCAGACGAAATTGCGTTTGAATCGCGCTTCGTCTTATTGTCTTTATAGTATTCACTTAATCAACGCGTGAGACCGAATTCGCGTATCGCTCGAAACTGACCCTTTAAAGACGAGGCGGCTGCGTAAATTATCCCGGCGGTGTGTACTTACGAGATGATTTACAAGCGCGCAGCGAACGTTTGATTTACACGCGGCCGTTGCACGAGACTTCGGGCGTAAGGCAAGAAGGGGTTTGCGAGTTGAAATATGCGACAGCGAGCACTAAGAATCTCCACCCCCGTGTCATCCCTCCGTATATGCCAATCCGCGTATTTCTTGCGCTGCATAACAGCGCAGCCGTTGAAAATAATAATTCAAGACCCTTCTGTGTGTAATTTCGCTCTCGCTCTCGTTCTCGTTCGCCACTTCCATCGTTCTCCAATGCGAAAGAAGAAGCGACAAGCGAGGAGAGCCTTTATCGATTCATGATGCGCCAAAAAGTCATCTTCTTTTGGGCAACTAGATGCAAATCGGAGGAATGAAAATGTGTGCTGGAAATTCCAGTGATGTTGGTAAGTGTTGGGTGGCGGGTGTGAGGAAAGATAGAGGGAGGAGAAACGGCGAGAGAAGGAGCGAAATACTGAAAAAGACTATGAATCGTCGGAGCGTGAGATCGTAAAGTCGCGGTCTTATCATCGGCCGCATCTTAATGTATATATATGTACGTATACATCGACATAAGTATGGCCGCTCGGATGCGGACGTTATACGCGCGGCTCGCGCGCCTAAAGGTCGAAGAAAGAAGACTGCGCTTGGTATACTGCGCCGGCACAGGTTGCCGGCGCCTCAAACAACAGCTTTATGCTTCGCTCTTAACCCCCACCTGCTGGCGCTTATGGGATATGTCTTCGACGGCGCGCATTGTGCCCGCACCGCGCACAACAGCCGTACATACGCGAGATGATGTCTGTATTTTATATTCACGCTGCCGTTGAAAGACGATATTCGCAAGTCGGTCATCTCACCGCATCAGCCCCTTTGCCTCGACGCCGCGCATCCTTCGCCATACGTCACTCAGCCGCGTATGTGTTTGTAGTTTATAGGGCATGCTACTCCTGCGATAGACCGATTTTCGAATTTTCGTACAATCTGCTTCGCACTGTGCAACTGTGAGGAAGCACAGCTATTGATAAAGTTGGCAGTAGTGGGCTTAAAGTGACTTTACGCGAGATGTTTCAAACTCCGTTAAAAAGCTGCGGGACGTTCCAATTAAAGGAAAGCGAGAGAGTGCTGACAATCGAGACATAAAGCGATGTTCGCAGACGCGGCGGCGTATTGCGAGAATCGCGGGTTGAGGGATGAAGAAGCGGGCTAGAGGAGGCAGAGGAGCGAAGGAGCGTCGCCGCGGTTCTCGCCATGTTGGAACGAAGAAGTTCGCAAGTTTATTCAAATGGAGTCGAGTCAGCGCGCGTGGTGACGAGGCCTGACGCTATTCCCCTCTTTGAAGTCGCCGCGTTGTCGGCATCTGATTAGCAATGTCCCCGTCTCTGACGCCGGTGTGGTTCTCCACCTCGGCTCGGCTGTTTCGAGGCAAACGACGAGGAGCGCGGTGAGGCAACGGCTGCGTCTGCGAACGAACGAGGAAAGCGTGAGGAGCGACGAGTCGGAGAACCGTCGTCGCCACCGCTGCCGCCGCCGCCGCCGCCGCTGCGATGTCACCGATGGCAGCGGCTCGTCTTCCATCCATCCGTCTAGCCGTCTAACTGCGGCTGATGCGGACCGAGACTGTTGAGTTATTCCTGCCGGTCGACCGGTCGTACGAGCAACGGCGACATCATTTAAATGTCCCTTTGCGGAGTCCGAGTTTTTAGTCCTCCTCATCTCCGCGGAGCCGACGGCCCTGGACCTGAACTTGAACCGCTCGAAGAAAGGCTCATTTCAGGCTTGGACGAGAAGAAATTATTATTTGAGAAAATCGATGGCCCATCGACTTAACACGGTAATGACGATTCCACGCAACCCTGCTGTCGAGAATTTGCCTGGGCAGAAAAATTGAAGATAATTGTATAGGAATTTAAGTACTGCGACCAATTATAAAATAATTAACAATCGTGATAATGTTCGTATTAGCTGTACATACTGTTATATGTTTATTCTAGTAATTTGTTATAACCTGCTAAAATTCTATTACATCATATTTAAGTTACATTCTCGTTTAAATAATACACTATATTGCAACGAAAGATTTTACTACAAAAAAATAACTATCCTCAAAATGAGCCTAATTCTATTGCGACTCAAATGTATTTGTAATTCCCAAAAAAACTGTGTACATCCTTGAACAAGTCGAGACATATTACCGGCAAAATCGAGCAATACAGTTACCAAGGGTCATTATACTAATTGTTGTTGATCAAAATAATTATTTTGATGTACGCAGGTGCGCTTCTCATGACACGTTTAATTAATACGTGGTGACGGGCTCAGTTTGATTCCAATCAGCTTTGCATAATATTATGACAGGAAATGTGTGTGAAGTACAGGCTTTTAGAACGTTAATTCTTTAATTTTATTAAATGAACGCAACTTATTTTAATAGTTATTACAAGTGTAAACGAAATTTAAAAGTTGATTAAATTAAAATTTCATAGTTCTTAACATATTGCAAAGAGGTGTTCAAATATGATAAAACGAAGTACTTTGCATACATTGCATTAATGATTGTTCGCACATAAATAAAAAGTTAATGACATAAGGACATGGAAGGAAATTTTTGTCGTGTTTACTTATAAAGAGCAGAAGTTCATATCGTAAATATTCATGCTACATTTTACAAAATGACTGACGTTCGATATTGTTTCAAAAACCAGCGAATCTCCAATTCCAGTGGATATGTAATTAATAAAGAGAGATCTTTACGCCCAAAGAAGTACAAAACAGAAGTACTAAACGAATTCGGTTGCATTGTGAGTTCGAGAGTAAAAATTGACACACGGATAGCCGACGCAATAACCCGATTTTCTCAAAATACATCGTACAAACGAACGGAGCAAAGTCGTTTCTCGACTTCGAAACTGTCAAGCAGCTTTCAAACGGTCTTTAAGTACGAAGGAAGGCGCGCATCTCGTATGACATTTCTTTAGCAAGCAATGTCGATCGCGATAAAAAGGGGCACCGAGCGTCGTACTTTGCGGCTTCCACGGCGTAGTGTGCGTACGAATGACGTTGCATTCCGCGCATGCATTTGGGTTTGGTGGCGGCCGACGGTGCCTTTTACCAAGACCTTTGGTAATTGTCATTTCTGGCCGTTCGAGCATACTCGGATCACATTCGTGAGGCTTAATAATATGCGGCTCGTCTAATAAAACGATCGGCGATTATCGTGCAATTATGCCGTCTCATTAATCCATGGCAATTATGTCCCCCCTTGCCGGCCCTCTGCCGATCTCCTCCTGCCACACGCTCGCCACATCGCGCGGGTATCATGCACCCCTTCGCCGCGGTCGCGGCCGCTTTCTCATAACTTATGAGCGGCGACGAGAGCACGCGCATGCAGCTATGTGTCGCCGGCAAAAGCGACGCGCCGCGGCAATTATACATCCGCGTACGCTGTGAAAAACCTCTTTGTCATGACGACAAAACGGTCCATTCGTTCAGTCTTGCTTCATCGAAAATACCTTCTTGTTTGATCGAGAAAATTGCCACGGTAACCTAACAAATAAAAGGTAAAACTCGTTTGCCGATTCGCAAGGCTGCATTTAATAGACTAATTGCGAGTGGATGCCGCGTGCGCGTCTCTCGGCGGATCGTAAGAAGTGGTTGCCGGAAAGAAATTTGCCTGTATGAGTGAGATCGATCGAAACGTGTGTAACACTCGCTTTCCGTTAAGCACTTCTTTCATTCGACGGATTTCTGATCTTTTATTCAGCGAGGGCGTGTCGATAACTTCGGAACAAGAAAAATATCTCATTTGTTTCATTTTGCACGGTACATGCAAAGATACCTGGCTTTGTAAAATGATACTCGCACAAAATGTGTTTGACTGAAAGAGAGAGGTCAATACCCTGACAGACAGCTTCGAATGTTTATAGCTTTAAAAGCTACCGTCGGCAAATGATGGTCTACTTAAAAAATGGACATAGAAAATAGTTTAAACACTGGTTACTTAAGTTATTACTATTCAGTTTTGGATTGCGTAAAATAATTTAATTGCGGCGGAATGGACAACTGCTTTATGGAAACGTGTCGCGTCGGTGTGGAGGCCGCGGCAAAAATTGAAGGAAGATCGGTAGGTCGTTGCAAGGGAACCGGAGGGCCCTCGATGATGACTGAAAAAATCCGCGAGCCGACGAGAAACCACGGCCCTTGAATCCGAGTGACAGTCGGCGGCGCTTTTGCCACGATGTAGATTTGTTTGCATTTAAAAATCAAATCGCAACCCCTCCCGCCCATCTCCGGCGGAGCTTGGTATGCGCCTTGGTTTCTCCTACCGGTTGGGCCGCTGGCTCCAAGATACGTTCTCGGACAATGCACGCCAGTTTTTGCGTCGTTTGCTTCCATCGAGAAACGCGGCATGGCCCAACGGATGGATTCGAAATCCCTCCGCGTCGTTCCGTCCTTTACTGCTATGCCGCTCGTCCGCATGCATGAGCTTCTCGCTCTCGTTTTCTCTCTTCCTCTCTTTTCTTCCCGCTCGTTTTCTCTTTTGACAACGAAATCAAAATCTTTCGTAGTGTTCAAAGAATGCCGCGCATTTTCACCACACCGCGATGACGAGAGTGCGCGTAGTTGTGTCTAATGGAAAAAGTGTTTTCAATTTGACAATGAAACGACCAAACACCTGAAATAAAAGATTTAGTTAAATGCATCATTCGTTCATTGTAGCAAATGAAAATAAGCGTTTTTTTAACGATTTTTTAACTTCGTTCTGGAAAACGTGTATTAAAAATTAATGACATTAGAACACTATTTATTTCTTAAAGAGTACCGCTTCGTTTCGGATGTAAATCTGCACCTACATTGTAATTGTTCTCATTATCATTTTGCGATTGTATGCAGTAGTACGAAAGGCCAAAAAATAGATTAATCAAATGATCAGAAGTTATAACTATCATACTCGTATTAATTACTGAACTGTATAATGCGTGTTAATTTTATTTTAAAGGTCACTTTGGAGGAACTCGCATAAAAACGTACAAACACTTAATCTAAATACAAACACTTTGATTAGATTTATAAAAAAAAAACATGGAAAATTATATTCAACGTGGATTATGGAATATTCGTGATGATGTCATGTTCAGTTATCGACAGTAAAGTGGAATTTGATAATCTAATTTATTTAAACACCTTGCGTAATAACACGTTTGTTTGTACACTTTATCATTAAAAGTAGAATAAGAAGGTGATTATAAGTTTTACGCTATTTTGCAAAACACGTGAAATGAATTGAACAATAGATATGATAGAACAGTACAAACGTTTGTGACATCGTAAACTTACTTTACATTATTTTTATAAATTTTATGTTTAACATTAATTCCTTGATTAAAAACAGCAAATTAAAGTTGTACATAATGCTAATGTAATATACTTTACTGAGCACGTAAAAACAGAGTTTACAATGTGATTAGTTAATGAGTAAAAAAAAGCACAAAATGCATTTGCAATGAAAATACTAGAAAATATGCAATAATTCACAACTAACGTTGAATTTAAGCAAGTTCTTTGGGAAGGTAAACATTTCTGAAGATGTTTTCAGTGAGTTTCAGAAGGATATATATATATAGATCGTTGACTTCGCGACTCCATCGAGCGTGATAAGAATTCAGATAATAATAAGAAGACAGGATGGAGGTATCGGTCGCGCGATGCAGATATACTTTGTCATGTTGCCGGATTCGTAGCATATTCCATATAAACGAAGCGGATCGTTTGATTATGCAATCGCACAATTATACGCTCGCAAGCTCGAGTCCGAGAAAAAGATGATGGACGCGTCGAACGCGCGCCTCTTAGCATTCGCGCAGATCAAGAATCGCGCAACCAAGAAATATAAATTTCAAATTTGTACGAGGGACGACACGGCGTGGAAGCTTCATTTTTGCCAGAATTTCGTTGACTTAATATCATATCCAATTAGGTAATGTCGTTGTGAGCTGTGAAAAAAAGGCTCGAGCAAACTTACTTTTATTTCTACAGATAGACACAAGCGAATAAATATTCGTTTCCAAGATACAATGGACAGTAGTTATTTTGTAAAACTCGTATTTTTAGAACTTCCAAATTTGTAAAGTATAATTCCAATTCCTCCTTTGTCTGAGTAAAGACGTAATTTCTTTGCGAGGAAACAAATCACCCACGCACGATAAAGCGGGAAAAGTGCAATATCCAATTGCATCCACGTATCATAAAAATTTATTCTTCTCAGCATTCGAATAAACCTCGGATGACAAATTCGTATAATCTTCTCGTGCTGTCGGGGCTGCGGAGCGAGAGTGAGAGAAGAAGTTGAAAAATAACCAACGTCTGGTCACGAGTGCTCATAATTTTTCAAAAGCACCGGCGTGCCCGAGATAAAGGGTTGAAAGGGGGATACGAAAAGCGCGCGGAGCAGCTGGGAAGCAAGTCGATGGTTCGCGTCCCGATTAAACACAGAGGCGATGAGCGTGTGCGACGAAATAATCACAGGGCCCGGAATATAAATAGTGCACCTTTGCCTCGCGATCCGTAGCTTAGTCCCGTGGGGAAGACAACTATTACCAGCCGCCATTTAAATATTACCAGCGAAATTACAGTGCCCGCATCGGCGCTTACCAGCGGAACACTCGGAACACTCGAAACACTTTCCCTTCGCGATCCTCCATGTCAATACCAATCAATACCAACGTGATTTAATTCCCGACGCTTTCCTGTGTAACGCGCGGTCCAATCAGCCGGCCGGCCAATTATTTCGCGGCAAAAAGTTCGCCTTGACGCACCGTCGTCATTTACCTGGAATTACCTGGAGAATACACGACTCGGGCAAGCTGTTTGTTTTTAAATCCGATCTTCCGAGTCGTAAATTACGAAGGAATTAATCTCGTTCGAGTTGCGCATACTTTATCCGATTCGTCGCTGATACAGCGTTAATTATCGTCGGGCAACGCACAAAGCAACAAGTTTAGTAAAATAATTCGCAAAAACGTCTGATAGTGCATAAATACGTCAAGCGGGTTGTTGCGGGTGTTGCTGCAATTACGGTAACCGGTGCTGCAAATAATATCGGCGTTTATTATCTGTCGCGATTAGCATATGCGGACGAATAGGAAAGAAAGGGGGAAAATAATTAAAGCGCCAACGATCGTTATCTAAATAAGAACTTGGCGTGACTCGACATAACGCCATGCACATTGCCGTATACTCTGTCAGATAGCAGATCCCGCGATGCAGTCATAATTAGATGAGCAGTATTAATGCAAAAGCGCGAATAACTAAATCGCGATGTCAAGGAAATGTTATGTCAAAAGCGCGAGGATACGCCACGTATCTAAACTGACTTAAGCATTTCCTCATATCTCCCCTCGGATCCAAGCTTTGCCCACGGAACACCGTTGTCGGCAAAGATTAATATAATTAAACGTCAGAGCGCACCTCGAGCAGCCGCTATTGGGAAATGTGTTACATATACGTATATCACCATTTATGAAACGGTAAACGACACCCGCGAATAAATTAGCGATTACGAAATAAAGCATGTCTGGCGAGTCGAGGGAACTTTTGTAAACTATCAAGCGATCTGTATCGCGTCCGTTTATTGCGATGCAATTTATTTATAATAATTATGAATAACACTCTTATATAACGAAGAAAATACTGCTTCACGTTGACGAACAACCAACTTTTAACTCACGGAGTGCTAACCACCAGCGGCCGACAAACGGCACGTCATGCGAATTAGCATGTACGAATGTATAATTTTACGAGAAACTCTGTGGAGATTTTATCTGCGGGTCGTTGTACCATTATATCTGAATTACATTTTACGGGAAAAATTGCAATACGATGATTTGCGTGAAAATGGATGAGACGGAGTTTCACGTCACGTAACGTGGCATTCGGCGGTGGCGAGCTGTTGGACGATAAAATCGTTCAATCTTAGCGTTACAGCTACGCGACATTCGGGTCTAGCGCGGTGCCTTTTGTTCCAGGGCGCAAAGTTCGAGAATGCGACTCAATCGAATGCCAAATTCAAGCGCGCCGAAGCCTTCAGAGCGACCGCGCGAGCGGCCACCAGAGCGAGAGGAACGTGTCGGCAATGTTAAAGGCTCGGTCCGAGGGGTCGAAATCAGGGATGCGATCTGATAAAGCGGGACATTCTCAGATTACTGTATATGACCTGGTATCATGTCTGTGCACCTTCAAATATCATTCTCACGTGACACGACATAATAAACGCACCTCTTCGCACTCGCACCTAGAAAGCGTAAAACACTTTCTAGATGCGAGTGCCAGGTTAATAGTTGTCTTCCAGACGCTTCATCGCGAGCGATTCATTTAAGATGCTTTGTGCCTGTACTTGTACTTGGCTACTTTATGTGCAGATATTATGGCGGGGCGATATTCAATTGATTTATCGAATTAAGACAAGCGACTCTTACAAATTGCACTATTTACAAAACGGGCGATATTGACATCCTATGACAATAACAACTACTGTCTGGTTCCCTTAGATCGGATATAACAATAACATATATGAGAAACATTTAATTTAAGAAATTTTCTTGAAAAAAGAAACTATCGTTATAATTTTCATTAAGAAAAGAGGAATACATTGCTCTGGTTACATATAAAAAAGACTAATAAATAAATGTCTTAGGAAAGAATTTCTAAAAAATATGTTCATTTGTTTTCCTTATTATTAAGATACTTGGAGGGTCCACGATCGAACGAAATTCCTCGGTTATCTTCCTTGTTTATTACATTACAAGTCATTAATGCGATGTGTCACGTAATCGTTAAATAACGAACTTATCGGGAATTACGTTCTATTTCATGCAATAATTAAATTAGATAATAAAGAGCGTTTAGGTACGTAGTGATAATAGTATATACATTTTTTTGTTGAACGACAAACAGCGAAACTTCTATTTGAATATCCAAATATAAATAACTATCATCATTATTTAATACGGTATATTGTAAACGCGACAATGCAAAAACCATCATGTTATTTTTCTATTACGATGAACACGACTCATATGGCGACCATTATACAGTTTCCTCCTTACTAAATTCAAGTTTATGGTTACACTTATGTGAAAAATTCGTAGTGAATTAAGAGAAAGAAAAAGTTAGGAAGAATTATTATTATTGTTATCATGATTACCAAGGAATATTCAAAATGAGGTTCATTAGTTGTTCGTGGAAAAGAGCAGGCAATTTGAGAATAATGCGGTATTGAAGGTAAAGATTATAAAGGCTGATTGTTGGAAAGGATTGTAACGCAGACGGTTTATGGAAAGACTTATCATCACA
>JABFPT010002542.1:0-11380 GCA_022817245.1 Nixonia krombeini
AGTACAATTATGGTAACATTAAAGATAACAGTGACCTTAACCAGACAATACTCTACAAAGGTGGAAGAATTATGAAAAGTATGTTTGATGCACATGTAAGGTAATTTATTAATGGTTAATTACAAATTAAGAATTCCTGGTATATTTTACCGCGTGATTGGTTTATGGTAATGTCGTCACGAACGGGACTTTGCACCGGGGAATACTTAACCGGGTCATTTACCTCGGCCCCTCCCCCCCCCCCTCTTGCCATTATTAAAACTTTCAGCTGACCATAGCGACCGGAAATCGGAGTCAACCCGTGACACGAGCACTCGAGCAGGAACCCGGCGAGATGGCGAATTACAACAATAAATCGCGACTGATTTTTGCCATTATTTCATTACCGTGGCAATGCGCGCAAAAAGCAAAGATCTCGCCGAATCGATAAGTCTTCTTTTCTCGAACGTGTGCCTTCCATTGTGAGTAAAACCGTGAAAGTATATACAGTCACGCATAATGTGCTTAATTGGCGGCGAACTGCTATAAAACGAATTCCGCTCGCATCGTGGACCAACTTCTCGGTACGATCGACGAGTAAGGTTTGCATCGGGCTTTCCGTGCATTTGCCAGTGTGCATCTCTCTCTCTCTCTCTCATGGGGACTCGTGGTTTCTTGCGCGCGATGCTATTACGCTGGAATTCACGATCGGTATCTTTGCGCATTGACGAGAGGGGGAGCTCGCGCGCTCCTTCCCCGACTCCGCCATGCCTAATTTTATCCGACGGCTACGCCCGTTTTTCCATTTCCCGCGGAAAAACCGTATCCCGATTTAATGACACCGCCGGCTCGGCTGCTTCAAAGAACCGGCTCTATTTACTTTCCTCGATAGCCGCGCTCGCGTTGCCCAGGCGCGGACTCCGATCTAATCAGAAAACGTTAAGCAACATATTCCGTGTCCACCCCTGGATGGGTGATCTCGCGAAAAAGCCGAAACCAATCTTGTCCATAAACGAGATCCGCGTGTCTCCCGATATCCCGCGTTCTATTACGGCCACGCGCGCGCGCGGAATTCTCTGGCTGCTCGTATTAACCGCACTTAACTGCCCGACGATCGTCATTATCGTCCGCCGTGAACATAGCCGCGTATGCACGCCGACCGTTTCGCGCGATCGCCGCGGAGGCGCGGAACTGGAAATTATAAAAGAGTCTAATTTACCATCGTAATATGCGTAAGTCGCGACTCCCCGTCGTCGCTTATGCATATACGGCTACGCCGGCGAATAATCGGCCGAGTGAAGTTTCACTGGGAATATATCTCGGGTGTCTCGCGCGATCTCGCCAGTCCCCGTAGCCATTTACCGGATTATCCACGGAACATTATTCGTATTAAATTTCCGCGGAGAGAGGGGGGGAGGGGTGTTCATTACCGCACAGGGAAAAGTTTAGATGCGGACGAAAGTTGTAATTGATATCCAACGGCGGAAAGTAGTTTTGGCGGCGGCTATGAATGATCGCCTTGCGTCTGGTTCTTTGTTAGTCGGGAGTTGGCATTACTGCGAGCCGCCATTACCGCGCCGGGGTGCCAAAGTTTTATGATTTGTCGCGTTTCGTAAATTCTCGTTAATCACATTTCTTTGAGGATTGGTCGCGTCTGAAGCGAGTGTTAACCGTCCATTAACCATAAAATAGTTCGGACGTCGTCCACGTACCATAGTTTCTTTTGAAAATCCCAGGTATGAGGTGTCGCCATCTACAGGACATTTTTCGATTCTTCCAATACATCTGACCAGTACTCGTAACTATCGGAAGCGTTTAACGACTGTCCGTTTGACTTAATCACCTATCTGGATGTTAAAGACGATTCGCCGCGGCCACACGAGTCAATAATTTGGCGCGATTTCACACACGCGAAAGTCTAACGGGCGTGTTCCGTTTGCTCCAGAATATCCGAGAAGACTTGGCATACTCATTTCACGCCTTTTTCGATTTGCCCCCGATGCATGTTCTATCAAATGTCCGATACGGTCCGATCGACTCGCTGCCAACGCGCACCTTCGACGATATAGGAAAGTAACGTAAACGTAATCATTGTTTCGAATACATACACATCCTTTTGATAATAATGAATTTAACAATATTACAGTAAAATATATTTACGTTCGATGAATAGTAAATATAATGTAATTTGAAAGTGCGGTTGCTTCTAGAGAAGAAGTTATGTATCGCCATCCCCTTTTAATGTCACGAGATGGAAAGAGACGACAATACCGCAAAGGGAACCACGCATTTTCTCAGCCACGGTACCGCGGCGTCGCTGATCTGCCCAACCGACATTTTCCAGGAGGCGTCAAAACTTTCGACGAACGTCTTCGGAAATTGAGTTGTGCGAAAGCCGCGCGTGATAACTCATCGGCGGTAAGTGCCGATTAGCGATGACTTTTCGCCAGCGCGCGGTCTAACGCCGGGGAAAAGCTAGCCCGTGGACCAGTTCGACAACGTTCGTCGGTTATCAATTTATTACAATGTTTCGCATAATACGCGTTTCGCGAATTCGTGCAATTACCTATTCTCTGCGTTATTTATAGCGCATAAATCAATCGCGCCTAGCGGGGGCAAGTTGCGCGATTGCGGCGTAAAGGTTAAACCTAATCGACGCTCTGCGAAACGCGGCGGATCGCTCGATAGCCTCTGCATATTTCCCTCGCCATCCGTCGCTGGAATTTCGATGGAAATCGCGTGATAAGGTCATTAAACTGGATTTCGGTTTCGCGATTTTCCACAGACGGGATGGAAGAAACGGTGGAAAAAGAGAACCGGGTGACGCATCGAGTGTCGTTTTTAACCGTTATTGTATTAACGGCGGTTCGATTGGAAGAGAAACACGGGCAAGAGTGGCGGACTCATTTCGGCCGATAAGCCAACAGCGTATTAGCGATGCGGATTTAAAGCGGAACGTACGCGCGGCACTTTAAATTGCGCGGGGAATAAAAACAAGTGTGCGCGCTGATACCCGCCGCTCGATAAAGATCGGCGCTGAGACTAATCGATAATAGACACAACATGCGTCAGCGGAGTAGTGGTGTAACTCGTCGCGACTTCAATCGAGCGTATAATAAATGGCGACTCCGCCGCGGAGATTAACCGACGTTCAGTGTGAAACATTTATCAATCGCTAAGTAAATAAGAGAAAGCAAAACCGGCGAGGCGAGCGCGCTTGTGAATGAAGCCAGCGCGCGGTTCCGGATATTTTTATCGCTCGCCGAATCACCTGCGCGTTTAGAAAAGCCGCGATAAACGGATTTTTCATCGATACACGTAAATACGCTTCCCTCGGCGCGCTCGCGTTTTGCAACGTATGCGCGAGCCGGAAAAAAAACTGATTTGCATCGCCTCGCTCTTGTTTCTTAATTACCGGTCCCTCCCACCCCCTTCCACTCATCGTGACTTTTTCATCGAGCCTCTCGATCGAATCTACTCGAATCGATCCCCGTCGTTTACGTGCTCGCGTCTCTTCGTAGATGTGACAACGTCGCAACGGTCTGAAGCGCGCCTTAAATGCTTGGTCGGTAAGTCAGGGAACTACCGGGGGGTGGTTGATATCGAATACCGAAGACGGCTGGGCGGATGGGAGAAAAGGCCCGTACGTTTCCCGTGCGATTATCGGAAATCACCGGTTATCACATGCAAGTCCTGTTACACGTGAAACGCCGCGTGGTACACAGAGGGCGTTCACCACGTGTGCGCGCGGCTATGAGAAAGTCCATCATCCGCTCACGTTTCGCAACAGCTGAAAACACCTTCGGAACGATTTAATTATCGCATCAGCGTGAGAGACACGCTTACCCCGACCGCGTATTAATTCCTCGCAGTCTCGTGCTTTATGCAAGACGTCGTTCCTCGCCGATTGCCTGACAGCAGGTTTTCAGTAATAATTTCATCCGCTTATCGGAGGCATCGAATCCCGCCTTTTTCTTTCCCCGTCTACGTTTCGTTCCTGCGACTGGAGACCCGTCCGGGATAAAAGTCGCGGCGAAACGTGCCGGATGGCGAGATAAAGTCGGGATTTACAGCAAAATTGATGAAATGTGTAACACTGAAAATCGTGTAAGAGTAGCCATTGAGATAAAAGGCGAGGAAAAGATTCGGTCGAAGAAACGGCGCGGATGTTAATAGTTTCCTGCATCGGCTCTTTTCGCTGCGTATCTTAACGGTAGCTATAAAGATTTAGCTCGCGGAATAGCCGCATCGAATTTAACCCTGTATCGACTGGCGCGAGGCTTCGTTACATCGGTTCCAGACACGCGGAAGAAATAGTTATATATGGTCTATGTTTACTGCAATTGCGAGACCGTTCTCTCGCATAGCCTGCGAGATGAAACTCATTTTCACTTCCAGGCGAATTTAAATTATTCGAGCAACTTCATTCGCGCGGTAAAGCCATTCTTAGCGGCAAACTTCCCGCCTAGAAAGCGCATTTCATTTTTTCCTGGAGAAACCTAACCTAACATTTTCATAAACATGTCCCTCTCGCGCAAAAACATGTCCCTTCGCGAACGTTCTTAACGGCTTTTTGGCGAATGGGAAATAGAGAATAACTTGCTACTCTGGCCACCAGCTGGCGCTGCGACAAGTCCGCACTGCGACCGGTGCAAATTCGAGCGTAATTCTCCATGTTTGGACACTTTTTACATCCATGATTCTAATTTCAGATCCAATTTCGCATGTTACAATTTCAGTGACGTTTAACGTATCTTAACGTCGTGGCGAATAATTCACCGCGTTATTATCACCGACATATGCAAATTATGTTATGATTATTTGAAAATTTATACGTTTTGCTGCACCGTGAAAAAGCAACAGTGCCATGGGGCGAATCGGCACAAGCCGAGCTGTCGTATCATTACAGCAGTTTGTGCCGTGTGTTATACAGTTTCGTCATTTTTAAAGGGGAGTGTGCAAATAATATTATTAAGTCGCGTAATGGCAGAAAGCTGTCGAAAACGCCATGTAACGCGGTGACGGAATTTACGACCATATTTTAGCGTATTGTAATAAACTACATTACTCGACTTGGATCTCACAGAGGAAAGGCTTATGTAAGCGCAGTCACTTGCGACTGCACTCCAATAAGTTAAAACAACTTTTGACCTTTTGTCGAATGGCCACAATTGGCTTGACTAAATGTGCAATGGAACTTCGTTTAGTATCAGGTGAATTCCATTTGCTACGCTTAACACAGTCACACTGTCTAATATGTATATAATACTTGTGTAGTAGTATCTTATATATCCTGTGAAATGTCTTGAACACCCCAACAGTGCAACTGATCAGGTTCTATTATGATCATCTTAATTCAGGTTTCCTGACAGACTCCGTGACAAGGTATAAATAGACATACAAAGGCCTAAATCGAGGTCTCCAAATTCTGTTCAAGTGAATAGCGACAAACCCATCAAGACTCAGCAACAAATTTTGATAAAAGAATTTAAACAATACATTGATCAGGATCCAAACCAGGCTTTGTTAGATTAGACTGATTGACAATCCGTTGAAAAATCTTATTCAAGAACATGACAGTCTGTCCAAACCAAGACCCAAATTAGGAACCTTAATTAGAGTGGTTACACAACAACGCAGTTGCAAGCTGCTGAAAAATGTTCATAAAGAACCTGATTAATGGGCTAAATAAAGGCTTGACAATGACTGAGCCAAACGTGTATAAAGCCTCCCAAACTATGTTGTGTTAACTCTAGCCATAAAGTTTGCAAGAAACGCACAATACTGATATATGATTACAACTGAAAAGCCATTTTCAAGCGAACAAAACACAGCTACTTCACGTTTGGCGTCTGCTTCCAATACGGATTTCACTTTATGCTCCTTAAAGGTATATTCATGGCCTTGTCAGGCCTTGATGTTTCCGCATTTGTAGCGAGTAATATGAAGTAAGGCAGTAGACCAGAAACGTTGCATCCAGTACCTATCGTTCGCCACCCGCTGTCGGGCCAAGTCAGTGATATAAGCACGCCGCGGCTAAAAAGGCCATTCAGCAAAGCGTTCGAGACGATTCTACATCTGGCATCGATACCGCGGCCAAGGCAGACTGAGGAATAAGACTGCGCGAATGGCGATTGTTCGCGTGTCATTGTTCGCGTCGGGACCAGATCCAGCTTCGCGGGTCGGATCTCACAATGCGCAACATTATGCAACTGTCGTAACACGCGTTTCCCCTGGCATGATTATTATTTTCGTATGTGCAGTTATCGCCTCCGGAGACCCGATGTCTGTTATTTTCGCGTCGAAATTAATAAGCCCGGCGTGTCGACGAAACGGATGTTGCAAAGGCGCTTCTAAAGACGGAGGAATTTCTCCAGCACGCACCGCGGCAAGTCATGCCGTGCCAAGTGGCATAATCACGCACGACTTGCAAATCGCTCTAATCCCGATGCGCCGTTGATTCATGCAACACCTTTGGCTGCGTTTCGCTCCTCGCCGTCCACGTTTCGCACGCAGTCGAACCTCGCGCCGAGTCGGCCGCGATTGCGACGACTATTGGCTTTATCAACCACGCCGAAGATAAGCTACCGGACTCGCCAGACTTTATGGGAACCGACGATGATGTCGCCCGACGATAAATTGCATTACGATAATCGACCCTTCGGCTCGACGCTCGTTAGCCGGTTATTCCGCACTGCGCATGCGCCGACGCGACCGTGCCCCGCACGGAAGATAGCGGGAATTATGAAGTAGAATCGAATGTTAATGACCATAAAATTTGTTACCGTTCGCTGAAACGTGCCTCTAATTAGATAAACCACTCTTGGTGATATACGACGGTTGCTTGAGCTCGCGGCTTCGCTCTTTTGTCTATGAAACGATTTATGGACTAGTATACGTTTGCAGCAATTATTCAAGTTATTCAAGAAATGACATCTTTTCTTGAATTGATCAAAGTAACATTTTATTGTTACTATTTACAGTTTTCTCTTACTCCGAACAGAGTACAAATTCTATCTTGTTTTTCATTATATCTTCATATGAAAATGTATATTTGTAATAACAATGTTTTTTGTCTTTTCAGATCCAGATGAGAGCGAAGATTTCGGTCGAAGGATAAACGACGGGAAAGCTACTGGTGGTTTGGGCCTTAGTGGTCCTGTGGTGGCTGCATACGAATCCTACTGGCCTGCTAAGTCCCAAGTTACCTCTGGCACAGTCTTCCTACCAGAAATCCTTATAAGGTAACTGCATCCTTGCAAAGAACTCCGTGTATAATTATGTTGATAATGTATGATTATGTTGCTTTATCTAGATAATATATAGCCGTACGTGTTCATACGTATGTGGACGTATACGCATAGGAAAACCAATAAATGTCCTCGCATTATAATCCATATAAAAACACAGTAATTTGCACGAAGCTTCGTTGAGAGAAGCATTCACAAAAATTTCGCACAGGTTCACACACGATCGTATTTATGGTCCAGAGTTATGGTCCGGAATATCTCCCGTACGTTTATCCACTTGACCAAACTTTTTCGCAAAAATGGAAAATCTCCCTGACGAAGCGGGTTGCCGGGGAAATGTTTTTTACAGTGCGAGATAAATGTTCAGAACTCGAAACGTCAACTCGACTCTTGTCGAAATGGCTATCGGTGATGAAACACCGCGCGTTGCGTAATAAGGAAATCATTTGGACAAAGGCTTGAAAAGGGAGTCGCTGTTTATTGTGCATAAACCGGCGTTGCAATAAAATGATATTGTAAGCCGTGTAAAACATTTTTCCAAGCGCGACGACAAGCACTTTCCACGGCGGTTGGCATGCCGAACAGCGGTCTCGTAGCGGGTGGCATGCCGCAACTGGAACAGTCGAGAATTCAAAGGACGGTGCAGGGAGTCCGGCCAGCGGCGAAGGATAGTGCCAGAGGTCGCCCTGTAAGCGGTTCTTTCTGGCCCCGCTTTTTCCTGTTCCGCCGCGCTTACACGCGTTCCTACTTAGTTCACCGATCCTGCTGGCTCGGTGGCGCGCTGCTAAACCGCGAGATCGATTGTTTAGCCCCGCCGTAGCGATTACCATCGACGAATCTCGTCACCGATCCCCGACTCGTGTCATCGACCGGCGAATCTTATTACCGATTTATCACGTTCCTGCGAATACTTGCATCGCGAATATTTACAATACCCGTTCGCCGCTAAATTACACCGAGATATGCGCGTCGGTTAATAAATAAAATCGCGTCGACTTGAATAAATCGATGTCGATGTTAATGCAATTTATACCGTGTGTTCGGCAGGAATGATAAACGAAGAATGCGTTGCATAAAATTCCCGGCGTCGGGAAAGCACATTAAGTTCGGATTTATCGAAAAATGCACATAATTACAGGCGGCCGGAAAATATGTGGATATCTAATCGTTACCCGGTATTTTAGCCTTATGAAATAAATGAGCGCGGTTAATCTCAGAGGGATTGGCGAGCCAAAAAGAAATATTATCGCCACTATGGAATTCTTGCGGTAGTACTGAAGCGCGAGCTTTTATCGTCAAATAACGCGGATACTGCCACGGAAGCCTTCGGCCGTGAAATAGAAATGCGTTTTATTTGCATGCTTTGGCAATGGGAAAATGTTATCACTTCCTGGACGCGACTTTTTCTCATTAACATTTCGAAAATTAAAAAATATTCCCACTTTTTAGCGGTTACTCTTATTAAGTTATTCAATGTCTGGCTGGAAGTCTTTTTTTTTTTTTATAACAAATGTTACGAGTCAGCGATTTTGATCGACAACGTTTAACAGAGTTTGTTAAACTCGGTTAAACAAAGACGTACACAGTAATATTTATCGAACTTTCGCATCTTAATGGTCAAATGAATTTGTTATTTGCATTTTCCGAGGATTATCAACAAGTGTTACGTGTAAAACGTCGACGGTGTTCATTCTTATATTATAAAACGGAATCTCGTTCGACATCTCAGCACTGACTTATTCAATTAAATCTTGTAAATCGTACATTGTTACGATATGCATCTACACAACGCAGTAGACTATTCAAAAAGACTCACGATTAAATCAACCGTTATTGGATTTAATCTAGATAAATGATTCATTTCTATCATTCACTTCAAACCGAATCTATCTAAACTAATGACTCGGAACAACCGCGTGTAACGTTTCGTAACTGTAGTTTGCGTTTTTACCAGCAACAATTTAAAGATTGCGAAAACCGCATACGCGGAATATCAAAAGTGCATGAAAATATTAAATTCGCGATAAACGTTTCTCTCGTGCTCAGATGCAATTGAAGCGAACTAGCGTTGCGAAATATTTGCATTCGATTGAGTATCGAGTTCTAAAATGCACATGTTCTGTATTACGTCACTAGTCAAACTTCCACTTGCAAAAAAAGACGTGTATTTCGCTATTGAACGTAACACACAATACTTGGTAAATAATTTCTCACGGTAAAAAATATTAACAAAGGCGTGCGAAATACAATTTGCGTATTATAGCGGTAATTGAAAATTGTTAAAAAAATTCCACGTCGTAAACGGTGTATCACTAATAGCGTAATAAATATTTCATTTACCGAACGAAATTTAATTTTGTTACTGCGAACGAAATACGGGAGAAATAAATTGCGTGAAGTATGATTTGTTTCCACGGATGCGACACGCGAGAAATACACTGTCCGTTCGATAAAATCAACGTAAAGCAACAATTGCATCGGTCGTGCGAGTCGAAATGACACCGCGAAAAATGTGTTCCACCCTCCGCACTTTTTCATCGCGACACGCCGTTGGCCATTTACACTTCTCGATCCAGCTTTGCGAAAAGCGGCTGGCTGACGTTGCTCGCATTCCGCGTATCGAATTCCAGCATCGAGTCACGGTCGGTTCCGGCGATTCAGGCGCGTGATATACGAAGAATTCCCGTCATAAAGGTCGCCGATGCAGGGGGAGCAAAAAGGGTCGAAATCGGGCGAGCGGCAAAAATGAGGAGTGATTTAGAGAGTATGGGCTTTAGTTTTATGAGCGGTAGCCGGCCGCTGGGCTCCCGTGCTCTTGTAAATCGGGGCCGACGAAGGACGCCGGGGTCGCCGTTTCTTCTTCTTCCCGTCGTCTCTCCCGCTGGTCGTTTTGCCATGCGGCAGGAGCAACGGCGCGGTCGCCGGCGAGCCGGCTCATATTTTGCGCGAAGTTAATAAATTTGTTGCCCAGATCTGCGTGTAACGATGCGAGCCACGTGAATTTGCCGATTCGACGCCCCGCTTTTAGTTACGAGTTCGCCTGCAGACTTCACTCGCCTCGCCAGCTTCGATTTTCACATTCAACCGTCGCATTAATTACGCGCTTTAATCATTTCACCCCGATAACTTCTACGTTTCACTTTTGCTCGCATTTCAATTGCGCTTACTTTAACCGTACGCGTGCTTTATACACGACTGTTCAAAAAAAAACTTTGAAATTAATGTCTAGCGCACGAATTTCGCAGAATGGTTACTCTGTCTACGTCGCTCCAAAAACCAAAAGTAATATTTCTATGCGAAATAACTATGCGAAACTTTCATTCATCGAAGTAGTAGTTTACCTGGAATGTTTCCCTGCCCGCGAGAAGTACATTTAAACATCACCATTATCACCATCGTCAACCTCATCAGTTCACCATGATTATACAATCAAAGTCTCGCGGAGACAGGACGAAATACCGCAAGACATCCGCGACGTCGCGGTACACGCGCACGTCCCGTTTCTTCGCAGGACCAAAGAAGCGTCCGCGTAAAAACCAGTCCCCCGACGAGAAGAAGACGGAGATCGTTAATCGTTACACGCGTGGAATTAATCGCGAATGGCTGTTTAGGCTCGGCTGTTCTCCGCTGCCAAAGACAATGCGAGACGGACGGCCGCTGACTGTCCCCGGGGACTCGTCGAAGCGAGCACGACTTCCTCGCTAATTGCGCGCAATACAATTAGGCCGGGACGGTCGTCGCAGCGACACTGCGGCTTACACATGTACCCCGTGCAATGTACCCCGGCACATTTTTTCATTGCGATTTTCCCTCGGATGTATTTACGGCGCGCGTCGTCCGCCAGGTTCCGCGAAGCGCTCGCCTCTTGAGATACGACGGATGCGCGTCGCGCGTACAACACACCGGCCCGTTGAAGAAACGCGACTTCTTTCGTTCCGGCATGAAATTGAAATTGCGCCACGACACGTCGTTATCGACTGGAATTTCTGCCATTGGGCGTCTCCTCTGAGCAACCGAGCGATTCCGTCAAAATTAATTGGTCCCTTTTCTTGCAAAAGGCGAATTTGCGTGGAGGACGAATTGTGCAAAGCGTTCGCCAAACGGAGGAAACCGTTTCGATACGCCATAAATGGTACCGCCTTGGTAATCGC
>JABFPT010002553.1:8056-18139 GCA_022817245.1 Nixonia krombeini
ATTTACTTTAATGAAGTGAAATAAACAAAAAACGCAGAAAATAAATAAAAAAATGTGTACAGGGAATGTTATTGTAAAAAGGTTTACACGTATTACAATTGAAGGAATTTTTTACGGTAAATTAAGATGTAAGATTTGTTGAGACTGACACATATGTCACTATCGAGGCGTACGGGCGTGAACTAAATTAACATGAAAAAGCGATATTGATGGCTAACATCAAAATTAATGAATAACATACGAACGAAAAAAGTATGAATAAATAAAAGTTGATAGGAAAATGTTAGAAAAAGGAAAAACTTCCATTTCAGTGTCACGTTTCTCACTCAAAAGTAAATATGACGTCAAACCTACAGCAGAAATTTTGAATGCTCACATATAATGATTAAAATAATAACTATCATCTAATAATAAATGATAGATTGTTAAATAGAAAATTATTCAACAACAGATTATTACAAATAATTGTTCTCTAATTTATATGTGAATGTTGTATGCATACAAATTAGTATTGTAAAACATTATAGGAATTAATTCCATTCAGTTGATGTGGCTAATGAACTAAATTAACTATTGTGTATGTATTGTAATTTAATTAAAAAATAATTGTAAAAATGAATTTATAAACGTACTGTTATGTTCTCATTCAGTAAAATGAAATTTTTAATAAATAATGTATAAATGCTGTAACACATGCATCAGAAGTTTTTAGTAAAATATTTACCATTCAATTTCATGAAAATAAATGACATCTGAACGAAATATCAAACCAAAGTGAATAAGGTTACGTGAAAATTAACAATATTAAACGTTTATTATTTGCATCATTTTGCAGCTGACTGGAATGTAAAAAATGGAGTGGGAGCATGATATATTGGTTGACAATAAATTTTCGTTTTTCGCTTCGATAAATGCAATCGTGACGTGTAACATTAACTGGAACTTCCATGAAATCTGGTATTGGATAAAGTTTGTCTCCGGTATTAATTAAACATGATTTTCTCTCCATTTTATTTGTAAAACATTTGACAAATTATAGGAACGATAAATGTGCTTAAATATTAGTAAAAATTTTGTGATGTAGAATCATTAATAAACAGTGGAAATTGAAATTTAATTAGTTTCATGATATGTAGACGTAAAATTGAAAAAAATGTAACACTACTTTGTTCTTTTTTCATTTCTCAAATATAATTTGATAGTAAAATAATTTGAACAATTGTCATATTACAAGTATGGTTTATATTGCTACTAAAGCAACTTTTTCTTGGACAAAACTCATATTCTCAGAATGCTCAACTCCTTCGTGTGAAACTTGTTACCTTCAATAATATAAGTTGTTCGGTGATTACGTTTCGCTGTTTTATAATATTTCATTGTTTTCCCTTGCAAATTTAAATTATGTTGACTGCATTTACATTAAATACGCCAATATTGCCTTGCTATTATTACCTTTTGTTCAAGAAGAAGTAAGAAGGATGATCGCAGAGAGCTCGGCAAGTTGGAAGTTTCCGCGCGCCTTACACAACTACAAAGGAAAGTCGCACTTCGCGCTGCTTATCTTGCACATCGACTTACCGCATTATATGTTGAAAGTAAATGAAATTTATACTCAGGATAAAAATCGGTTTTATATCCGCAATCAAATTTATATTTGCTTTCGTAAACAACACTTAGTTAAAAATAGAGAACATTTTTATTAAACGTTCAAGTATTTTTAGAAATTTATATTTGTTTCAACTTGAAACACAATTTATTTCGCGTTACCTGTTATTGGCTAAAATTTGTCTTCTAAAATAGCTCTGCCAATTAAAATATGTCGATACGTTTGTTCACATGTTTAAATATGTATCTGTTAATTTACAATTTCTGTACACGACATACGCAATTTAGATATTATAGTTGATAAATTATAACATTAATGTGGATAATTGGAAAGAGTTGATTGTTATATTTTCAACTGTATTTAACAAATTAAATTCATTAGAAAATTGTACCAGAAACAGGGAATTTACGAAAATTAAGATAAAATGAATTGCATATGAACAACAATTTTCAAAAAGAACCAACTCATACCAACCAGAAGGGTCATAAAGTATATTTCGTTTAACTTGCAAATGCGGAAACTCATATTGTATACTCAGCTTGTCAATGATAATGTTCAAAATATCATGATGTGGGTGTGCCTTATCACTACGCGCAGATTGGTTGACCAAGTACGATAGAACGGAAGATGTTGCGAGAAGACCGTTGATGACGAACCACTTAATCACCGGCATATAACCACGATCCTGATCACGACACGTCGATAACACATCGTGCTCGGTAGAGAGTCGCTGAGCATACGACGATAAAACCCTTCGTTCGTGCGCGCGCGCACACACATATATACGCTTGGACGCTACGTGGCGATGAATCGGAAATCATAGAGATCAGTATAATCTCGAATGCTCCGCTATGACCATAAGGTACTTGAATAGACTCTACACCTCTCTACTCAGGTCTGACCAGATATGCCAATTTATTACTGAATTTATCGGCACCGAGACTACCTGTCAAAAGCCGCGCGATGTATGTTACATTTGTGGAAAAACCTCGTAAAAATGTACATTTCGCAAAGCAGTTGTGAAAGTTACAGAAGTTTAAACGTTTATCGTCCTTTTTCACATATATGGGAAGTTGTAAGTGAAAATACTAAAACGGTTTATTCTGGAAGAAGGTTAACAGCAGCGTCAAATGACACTTTCGAGTGCGGTTAGAGCCGGGAAATTAGGAAGGAAAATTGTCTAACGCGGAGGAGCCCGGAAATTACTTTCATTATCCGATATGTATACAACCTTTCCATCAGAGTCATCTTTCTTTATATCCAGCGTGGAAGTTTTAAGCACGCGGGAGAAACAACATGCCGCGCTAATACATTGAATGGGCTCGGTAACGAGCTCAAAACTTCGGCCACCATGCGAAAGTATCTCCCAAGAATTTCTCTCATGGCTCCACTTTTATTTTACACCTTCAACCACCATTTCAACTATCAACTTTCGTAGAGTTTTTCGATCACCCTCGAGGAGTCGAGTTCATCCAACCTTCTAACTTTTCTCTTCGATCATCATCATCTTTGCTCCCGCGCCGCGCGACATGTTTATGAAGTTATTGCGGCCGACTTGAAGAATATTTTAAATATACATAACCGTACGCGTTTTATCCAGTTTCCTTAACTGTGCTCAGTTTTCCACGGGAGAAAGGGAGAAAAGTTTGTCAGGAGATTTTGAACGAAGTTGTATGTTGATAAAGGTACGTGTTAAATAAATATCACTGCTGTTAACAATAAATACCAGCGAATAGTCAGTTTTGAACGGAGCTGCGAGGAACCTGTTATTTCACGATATTCGCCAGCTGATGAAACAGAAGCATATGCATTGGCCGGTGTAACATAAATCACGAAATAGGGTTGGCCGGTATACCGGCAGAAAATTCAGTTACATTGTGCGAGAAAACGCAAAAAAAAATCTCTTGAATTCGGTGAGGCCGCAAAACTCCGACGCTATGAAGTATCGAATGTGCCTGCTGCGAACACCGTCATCAGCCAGAGTGGATGACTAGGTGGAGAATGCGGAGAACGAGCGCGTGATGTCGAGGCTCGGGATGGACCCAGGGTGTTGGCAACAGCTGCGAAATGTTTATGAAGGCTTGACTAATTTATTACACTTGTGCGCGAAATCTATCTTACCCGCATACGTAGATATGCGTATTCATGTGCGCACGTTCATGCGAAGAACGTCGGCAAGTGTCTTAACTCACCGCCATACCTACCTATGGATATACATAGGTATATCCGCCAGCAAAAAGCGAGATTAAACAACACCGGAATTAAACAATGACGGAGGAATTCATTCGGCACGAATTTCCGTGGATACAGCGTCGAGCAAAAAATTGGCATTATTTACATCTGCAACTGTTATTCAATTTCCGCTTCTTCATTTCCTTCACGCGCGAGATGCGCGAAACGCCAGCGGACGTGGAAATGAAAAGGACCGGGGATCGCAATCGCGGCGTCTTCCGGTAATAATTCTGCACGTTCTTCTCATTTTAGCAAAATTACATTTCTTCAGGAGAATTACGGCCATGTCGGTTATCTTCAATTTGGAAACGTAAATCCTACTTTAACTTAATCCAGGCGTCACAGAGGAAGATCTGTCGCGCGACAACAGAATCTCGGAGAACTTCAGAGCTTGCTAATGGAGATGTATACATGCGCTGGCAAACAGCCACTGTTGAGGAAAAAGGGATCCAAAGACATTCGAGCTCTGTAATTGTCCGTGTGGCACAACTGAAAAGCCTTAAAAAACATTTCGTCCCTAGGGCTATTGGGTACTGTAACCTCGACTTTAGACGGGGAAGGGATTTCGACTGAAACTGGCTAACCGTTTTGGATTAATCCAGCGACTAAATTGCAATGGAACTTTGTTAGCGAATGAGTATAATATTGGTAAGAAGCGTTCACGTAAACACCATTCTAGTTCACTAGAAATTTCTAGTTCACATTTGCAAATAGTGGATGTTGTTATGTGTCGTAAAAGCGGGATAGTTACGGAGAAGCTCACTGCGCTGACTTTTATCGTCTGCTCTATTTTACATTGGTCTATTTATGAAAAAGTACAATTTATAGTATGATGTAATAGAAAAAAGATGTTCATCGACAAATTTTTCCAAAACAGAATATTTGAATGTGATGTACAGACTCGCTTGTAGATGCAACACAGTACATTTATTTTCACAAAATGCAGACAATAATGAAGCGAACGTTAGACAGTAATACTTTTCACAAGTACTAAGTATCATCATTTCTTGAGAAGTCGCAAATGTCTTTGGAAAGAACAAACTACATTATTCATAACGATCAATTAGTTTTTGAGATTAACGATTCGCTGTCACAGTTATTGTTGTTATTCCGATCAAGTGTCCAAACTCTAGTTTCCATGTTTCAAGCAAAGTTCTTAAGTCTGACAACGTCGCTCTTTCGACTACTTATTTCAACTCTATTCTCTTGTTAAGACTATAAGTTGTACATTCAGTGCGATTTCAGTAACTTTCACTGGATAAACGGCAATCTCATTTTTTAAGAATAAAACAGGTGCTATCATAATGATAAAACAAATATATTTTATCACTCCATGAAAAAGACAATATTTATTCAAGCTTGCTTCAATTTCTCTGTATTTCATACACTTTGGTGGTTCCATTGTCGTTTGCCCCGTGTAAAGTGCCTTTTACAAATTACCCACGTGTGAAATATTTTGAGCTTGTTGAGTATTCAAATTTGTCTTAATGATCGTGAAATGACAATGCACAAAAGGCTGAGTGATCCGTAGACGTAACAGAGTCCACTATTCTATGGGATACATACGTGCCTGTGCCGAAATAATCCAGGGAAATTGTAATCTGCACGATATTAAATTTAGTTTGCTTGAGCCGGAAACAGTACTGCTCGGGTACCGCGATAGGGAGGACGTACGTTCACTTAAAAGCCGTGGTTAAGCTCTTTAATTAATTAACGTCCCTATCGTTAACGAGACAATGTTGCGGTTTTATGAAATAATCACTCGGCTTATTTATACATAGTCAGCAAGAAATTAAAACGCCCAGTAGTTTTAATTCGCGAGTAATGATACGCAACTGCACAATCAGCGACGTGATTATGCTTTTCATTCGATGGCGTAAGTGAATGAATTAAAGTATTGATTAACGATAAAGTAAAAGTATCGACGTGTTTATACATTTATTAACAAAAGTATTAAATGTTTCTCGCTTCCTAAACTTGTAAAACAAACTTCAAATTCTCGTTGCTGTACATTGTCATAAGTAATTAATCGATCAAATAAAACGTAAGTTCAGGGGTAATTAAATTACTAAAGCTCTGCTGCAGCGCAAAGCAGCGTTTTTGCGAAGAACAATTTTTCATCCAGAAATGACAGGAATCTGAACAATTCATGCCTTTCATATAGTTCCACAATTTTCTGTTTCCTTATTATCGTGTTCATAACAATAATTTACGCCGTACGTTTAGTATATGATAACAGCCGCAAGTTCTCCTGTTGGGTTTAAACTATTACAACTCCCACGAGGCCGGCCTAGTGATATAGTACAAACCGCTATGGGTCATGAGTTACAGCCCGGCGTTCCTGGAGGTGCGTCGGTTGTTTAAATTGCTACTCACTCATTCACAATCCAGTTCTCTTTTGCGAAGCAATTTTGCGAAATGCGTACGCGATATTTAAAATATATTTTGACTGTTGCATTTCAAGGCTTCTCAAATCGTAAAGTACCTTGTTCTGCAAAATATTTCCCTTAATTTCATCCTCCTTCCGAAATTCGAGACGGGAAGCGCATGCCCTCGTGTTAGCCGCGTCTCATTTGTAAACATGATTTAAAGAAACCAGTTTTTTGAGCCTTCCGAACTGCCGAACTCACACAAAAGCTGTAACATTTTAACATTCGGGCAAGAATCGAGACTAAAGTACTTATGTAAAAAAAATAAATACGTCTGCAGATTCAAATGTTGTATTTATATCTGTTTACTTAATGTTTATTCTGTTATCTTTATATTCTTCTACGTCCTAACACTGAAAAATGGAGTAAAAAACTTCAGTAAGCATACACTTTTATGTAAAACGTTTTTCCCAAATGACTTTCAGATAATGGAAAATTTTCCATGAAATAATATGTAACTATTACATATTTTTATGGTTTCAAGACATAGCGCGAACCGATGTAGCTAAGCATTTCGTAGCATTGGTTAACACTTTAGGTGCGAGGGCACGTGGTTCTCACGACTACCACCGGATAAGCCATGCTGATGCAGCGCCTTCCATCGGTGGCTGATTCGAGCAAGCATTGTGTGGTTAAACCGTACGGCCACCGCAAAAATATATTGTTGTTAAGCTAGCCAACTGTTGGCTACACTTTCAGAACAGTCGATGCGCCAACATTTCTCGTTTTTTAGTAATTTTCTTCCCTCTGGATAATTGCAAGAATTGCCGTTAGCCGCATTTATGCGTGTTACGCAATCTTGCAGTATATCTGCGATAGAATAATTGAAGAGCGCGATGAGGGTGCCATCATCTCCAGCCATTACAAAACTAGCTTAATCTCTCGATATGGCGAATAGTCGCAAGGATTAGTGATGAACGAGCGACGAGGGATAACAACCGGGCGATGTTGACACAGTGTTTAGCAGAAACTTTAGGCACGAATAATATTATTCGAGTTAATTGAATTCGTAGGAAAACGTGTATTGATAACGAGGTACGAAGGGGACAGCGAACATGTCCACTGAATAGCACGCGTGGCATCGGAAACGACGATAACAAGGAATTTCTAAATGAGTTCACGTGCAGCACGAGCTTAATTATAATTCGGAATTGAGCGAAAACTGAAATATCGATTTCCAAATGCTCTAATGAACATGTCATAAATTGAATATCCTTATGGAGTCACAGTTTAATCAATCAACCACCATTTTCCTCTGACTTAAGGTTTTTTTGCTTGTCTCTTTTTTTTCCAAACTGGACAATATTTATTTGAAAATATCATAACTGTAACAATGTCTGAATATTATAGTTCAAGAATCAGATTCATGGTGCAAATATTGAGGCAAATTACTTTTAATGGTATCGTATTTCGTGCAGTATTGTAAACATGACGTTGTAACAGAGTTATAGCGACATTGCATTTATTACATGATATTATATCATTCTGACATGCAGTTAATATTGTTTCAATAAAAGCATCATGGTTGGCTTAAATACATGGCAAATTCGATACTGTAATGACATTAATATTCGAATCATGTTTTACTGGCTCCACTAATGATGGGCATTGATTTATTGAATAGTTAGGAAAAGATTATCTCTGTATCCAATATATATGCATTATCTGCTTCTTCGCTCTGAGTAGCAGAACACAGTGACATATGTTGTTCGATGCATCTCGTCTTTCGCATACAAGTGTGAGTAGCACGAGTGAAAAGGATTAAGTTTGAAACTTTGTAAACTCTTGTTCTGGTAACGCCCCATGACAAAAGACTTGTTATACCATACGATGGAACGTAGTCGTGGGACGACAAGAGACGCAAAAGCAACACCAAAAGACGTGGGAGGAGTATAAGAAAGAGTGACCGTGAGGCAGTAACCGCAAAAGTCTTACCCACAAGTTTACTTTCTAGTCTGTGGTTGGAGAGTGGCATCGTATTTACATACAAACACATGAATGAACCTGAGTGGAACGCACAGTGTCACTCTAATCAAGGGACATTGCCTTTGTGACATTTAACACCAATGACGGTATTGTCACGTGTAACAGGTTATTAAATGACTGAGATGGGATGTGACCATAAAATTATTGTAAAGGAAATCTTTTAACATGGATTTTTCAAAGTTTGGTACAGTTAAAAAATGATTTCTGTCATGTTTAATAATGAAAACATTTTTCGCGCAACTTACTTGATTTTTTCTTCATTTTTTTTATATACATTATACGTGTATTTTGTTCTCTATATTAAAAGTAACCTGTCAGTTTATTCGAATATCGTATTCGAGAACAATGCAAGGATCATGTTTACACAGTGTGCGGTTGCAATTTAATTCGCAGTAAACAAAAGTGATCTATACTGCATTTGCAGGGGGAAGCGAAGCGAAACAAACACCCAGCATGTTACGAATTTCGAAAATCCGTAGATCAAATCTGGATACATTACGATCGCGTCGTAGTTTAATTGGATTCTCCTCGAGATTAGAGCGCGATGGCCCGCAACTCGCGAAGCAAGTGTCGTAAAATACAGGAACTTTACTGGAACAGTCACAACAATCACTATTCCAGTTCACGTCTCTAATGCAAAAACTTCCGAAATAACCACAGATCCAGTTATGCTTTGTCATTCGATAATCGCTTCGCATGCTCAACTTTGCTTTGGAATTGTACGCTAAACACGGAGGCAGACTGGAACGACACAAAGAGTAAAATGACTGCTGAAATTTAACATGTGGGCCATGAAGTTTACAAGGACGTGAGTTTCAACAGTTCCCGAGAAACGTTGCAAACACTGTGCGGCAATTTTTCACGAGATGATACGAAAATAAAGGAAATCATCAAGACAGTAATATTACACGTCAGTTCGTATTGTTTATTTATTTCAAGCGATACAATATTTGAACTAAAATTTTACTACCATATTTAAAGTTATGAATCTCGTGGAAAATACACTGTTAAATTAAAGTTTTCTTTTATATGTGGAAACTTATAGCTGGATGATTAATGCAAAATATTGTATTCTACTTTATCAAGTAATGCTAAAACTTGTTTTTCTAATTACAAAATTATTATTACAATTTAAAATTGCATTCAATCGTAAAACCTATAAAATTAATAAAAAATTTGTCTTTGCATACTACAGTCTATTTTAGTAGTGTTAAGTTTCTACCACACTTATTCAACGTGTGAGATATTCCCTAAAGTTGACGAATAGAAATAAACTTTGAAACTAAGAGCAAAGAGTATTTTGTACTCCATTTAATTCCTAGTCTTCAACAATTTATAGTATTCGCATGTGATGTCTTTATAATTTTTACGAAATAGATAGTGCTAAATTACATTTGGATGTCTATATAAAAAGCGATAATCTAATTCATACATGACAGAACGATTCGAATATAAATGCAGCCAATATCTGAAGTTCAATCTTTATGCGCATTGGTCAATGTCTCTTTCGTTTGAAGATGTAATGTTTTCACAATCTCACTCTTATGTAACCGACATTTTCCTCCAGTTCTACTTTCACAGTGTCTGTATTTCATTTTCGTAATGTTAGAGCAATACTCTTGTAAAATGTCGAAAAGCTTTTCAATTTAATATTTCGAATCCCACACGAGTAAACACAGTTTATTAAAGACACAAACAAAATAACGGCAAAAATTGCACTGTGTAAATCCGATTGAAATTTTTCTCATACGATGCACTATTTGTCTATGCAAAATTACATTTTTGGTGTAATTTAATCATTTGAGTGTGTTTATTTAGATTTAAAAAGCA
>JABFPT010002567.1:0-11184 GCA_022817245.1 Nixonia krombeini
CAAATAACAACATCAGTTGTTTAGACGAAGTATTTTATAAACAAAAAGGTAAAGTAATTGTACGGGACGAGACAAATGTCATAAACCTTATTTTACCCTTATAACGCATTACAAGCATTTGTAGTTGCACAATCGAGACCATTGTGTACGCTCATTACGTACGGTACACGAGAAACCACAGGTTATCTTTGATTTGTTCAAATGGACGTATACGAATAATGGTAGAAAGTCGTATATTACTATTTGTACAATGCAAACGAGTACAAGTTTCGTATATGCGAGTATCAATTGCCTCGCGTAATTATCAACCTGCGCACTTGCAGAATGGAATACCAAAGAAAAAAAGGTGAGACGATTGATTGATCCGAGGAACTTGGAACGGGGTCGTAAAACTGTTCAAGTTTAGAAATCTAAAATGAACACTTCAAAAGTTTCCACCTTTTTATTCCATTTTCATTAAGCCAGCAAATTACTGGAGAATTATGGTACGTAAATTGCACATTGCAGAAAAAGTGTTATGAATACTTCTACAAGATCGGATAGATGAAAATGCATTAACCCGCGTAAACGAACGATATTGAGACATTACGCCGGTGGAATTGCTTGTTTGTAAACGCGCGATGCTTGTTCCGTTCCTCGATGAAGTACGGTTCGTAGCCCCGTTCAACGAGTCGAACATTCCGAACAATCGCAAAACGCGGCCTCATTAATATTTCAACGGTGAAAGAATGTTCGCGAGGGAAACTAGTCGTCAGTCTTTCCGTGACACTAATAACTCGAGACTTTTTTGTTTTCACGCTCCGATCTAAAAATAAGACGCGCCATTCCGCGTACAAATGGCAGAGGAAGATGAGAAAAGATGGCCCGTTTGACAATCTCCATAACAATTGCGGCGCGTAATACCGCGATGAAAGCCGTGTAAAAAAAAAGCAGCGGTAATGGATGAGAAGCGAGGAGAAGGACAGTCGGAGTATCTTGTGCGGTGACTTCTTCGAAATTGCCTATTCCGAAATTGCACCCATATTTCGATCCGGCCACTCGACGGAAGATCTGATTTCTCCTCGTTCGTGAAAAGGAGAGAAAGGTGCCGATGGTCGTTCCACCGGCACCAACTGCACCGTCGGCAAACGGAGTTCGAATTTGGCGGTATTGTTCTCTGCGCGTTAACACATCGGCCTGCCTCCTGTGGCCAAACAATAACTTTGCGATGGCCAAACCACTCGAGTCGGACAATAGGGATCCAGGCAGGGTCAAACGGATAGAGGGGCAAGGATGGGTCGGGGAAAGGGAGGGTGCACGGATGCTCGGGCGCAGGGCACCGCTCGAGAGAAGAGAGCGACGAGGCACCTGCCAAAAGCCACCCCTCCGCTCCGCGGCCCTTTGCGAAGATACCCGGCCACGGTGCACGTACGACGTGTAAAGCGTACCTGCGGGAACTCGGCCTCTCGACTCTAGCCAATTTCACACGCCGACCACGGGCGACCGATCGAACGAGAGAGGAAACTTTTTACATGTATATACGCATGTATTGTACGAGGAAAATAACGTACGCGAGTACACACGTATTATATCATTTTCAGTCAACGGTAACCACGTGCATAGACATATTAGACAAGTGACGTACGTATACACAAGCAATTCCTTCTTCTCAAGTTTACCCGCTTTTCTCGTTTACTCGTCTCTTTCACGCCGTGATACTCGGTGGGTTAACATTCGGTTTCTCTTGACGTGTCAGTTACCAGAAATCGTCAATGATCAATTGCTCCCTGAATCCATCGTATTTGATAAGGCAGATACAACCCTGCCAAATGGTTTGCATTACAATGTACAAATTTAACTGTACGTTACACGTATTTTCTTGAATCACTGTACGCTGAAGAACGTGTGACGTGAAAGAAAGTCAGCTTCACCTGGTTCGACCTTTTATTGCACTTTTTCAAATTTACTGACGCCTTGCCAAGCACAACAACAGCGGTCTCTTCGTAGAACCGTACGAGCGCGGCATATTTTCACGCCTGTAAATCGCCGCGGTCACACCGCGTATGTAAACTTACACAACGGCTTCTTTTACATTCTTGGCTCAGAGTAGAGACCATTTCAACGTACTTACGCGATTGAAAACAAAAAAAAAACGCCCACTGCGAAAGAATATAAAATGAGAACAAAGAAAAAAAAGTGTATGACTCAGAAGAGAAAAAAAAGAATTAATTAGAAGCTAACTTTTACACTTCCCTTAATTTAGATAACAACTCCGCGAACATGATTCCCGAGCGTTCAGCAGACACGCGTACAACTTCTTTTTTTCTTTACGACGAAACCGTACAACTCGCTGCGATATAAGGTCGTAGCAAATTCGTGATTACATATTCATATACATGTAATTTTTTCGCCGAAGACACGATCCGAACGTGCCGCGGCCAACGCGTGTATTTCACAGTTGGTGAGCATCGCTTTACACACAGGCACACATTTATGCGTCAACGCTTCTATTGTGCGGCGTGGTTGAATTTATTGTAACAATCGTAAATGTCGTAGAAGGGTCAGCGAGTATTTTCAACTCGGCCGTGAAGGACCACTCTTTGAATTAGGCAAAGAGCCGCGTGCGCGAGGCAAGTGTTTTCGAGCGGCGAAGAAATTAGTTATAAATTGACGGTTCATCGTCGAAGAAACGAGAATGTCGATCGACCGATCGATTTTCGAATCGCCGCCGATATTCCGTTGTAGAGAACGCGTTTCTTCCCTCGTTTGTTTTCTCGCCGAGAGGAGCTGCGAGAACAAAAGGGAAAAAAGAGAGTGTGCCGTCAGAGATCTGGTCCATTCATTATCGTCTTGGGCGCGAGGTCGCTCCTCCCACAAACCCGAATTCCCGATATCTCCGGCACAATATTCCTGCACTTTTGTATGTACGTGCAAGATCCGCACGCGATCCCACGATCGATCATTCGGTCCTGCCGACACGTGTTCTCTTCCGCGGTCCAGATGAGGGGCTCAGGTGTGCGCGAGGTGATTTCGGGAGCGTCCGCCTCGTGTTTTCACCAATGTTGGAGGAGGAGGAGAGGGAAGAGAAGGAATGGAGGAGTGTGAGGAGAAGGAGATGCGTTGGCTCGGCTCGGAAAAATGTGGAACTTGGCGCGCAGGCACGTATCAAAGGCAGCTACGCTTCTACGTGTTGCGACGAAGAGAGACGGCTAGAGTGAGCGAGCGAGAGAGTAAAAGCGGCGGGTGGGAGGGAAAGAAAGAGAGAGAATAGTCGGCGCAGGTATAGCTACGAGGCTGTTGTATACCTGGCTCACCTGGTTAGGAGAGTGCGGCGTAGTTGGAGAAGAAGCGGAGGCTGTATACTGACTCGTCCTAAGCGTGGAGGAGGCGAGAGAGAGAGAGAGAGAGAGAGAAAGAGGGGTGGCGAGTCGGCGGCGAGAGTGAAGAAGAGAACGAGCGAGCGAGGAGTGGAAATGGTCGTCAACAGTGGTAGTGGTGGAGAGTGATTGTGGTGGTGGTGGTGGCAGTTAGTCGAGGGGAGGCCGAGCAGGGATCGTGCCCAGCGTGGTGGACCTGCGTTGTGCGTTGCATGGTCGACCTGGAGACTCGCTCCGCAAGGTGAGACGACGCGCCGGTCTACGAAAGTTCGGAGAAGACAGCTTTTTTCACGGGAGTGAACGCGAGGGAAAGCCAGCGAAATGCGTTACGCTCGTTGTCACCGTTGACAGTCCGTTCGAAATCACGTGGACACGAACTCGCCTTCGGACTTTCTTTTGTTTCTCTCGACTTTCGCTACGCGTTGTGTTTTTGTTTTTATTTTGGTGAACTGCCCCGGATTGCGGCTTATGCCTTCGGGTGAAGTACTGTGTGGTGTTCCTACGTAGCCGATTTTATCTTGTGTCCCGTTGGTGGATTTGATGTACTCGGAGTGACGAGGATCGGCAGAGCCGCGACGCGACCAATTGTTGTTGTTGTTTCAACCGCGACCTGTCTCATACGCAATTATGGTCGCCGACTACTCGGTAAGTGAAGTGTTAGTTTGGGATTGTTTTCCGATCGTGGAACCGGTGCATCGTTGGTGGATGTAGGTCGGCGAGTAGATCGTTTGGTCTCGTTCGTGACAGCGCTCGACACACCTAGCAGTCCTTCCCGCCGCGACATTCTTCGTCTTGCCGCCTCGCCGAGACGAGCGTACTCCCACGTGATGGCTCCTCTATTGCCCAACATGCGGAATGACCGTCTTCGAAACTTGTCTCGTTCCCGCCGACTCTTCGACCGACCGTCATCATCGTACCCTGCAAACATTTACCGCTAACACGTCGCTACATTTTACAATTCCTCCTCTCGTAACACCGATGATGTTGCCGAGAGTAACGTGAAAGTCGACAAACGACGACTCGTTGTCCCGCGCCTCATTTCGACGTTTCGCCCGTCAAGGCCGTCGGTTGTCACCGATCGCCGAGCTCTCGTCGTTTTTGACGCTCCGAGCGTTGTCCGATCTCGGGCCGGAGGACCGGCCGTGTCTGGCAGGCGGGCGTTGCATGTCCCTGGATGGGTGCATTATCAGCTCGGCGTGTCGCGAGTGGCGCGGTGTGGCACGAGGAGCGTAGTGTTGTGAGGTGCGTGGCGCGGTGTGTCGTGGTTCGTCGGTGAGGGGCAAGGCGGAGCGCGGCGAGGCGAGGCGAGAGAGTCGAATGCTTTGCTTAGGAATTACGCAAGTCTGGAATTTCACGAGGGACAGGACCGGTCGTCGGACGTATGTTAGCGGAACGGTTAGTAAGCGCGGGGACTTGAACGCTTGAACAAGAAATCGCTGTCTTGGCATTATTGCCCGTTCGGGAAATATCGCGCGACCAGACATGTGACATGTCGAAGCGGCTTGTTTTCAAAGTATCAGAAATGCCCCAAAAATGTCGCGCGTTACACGTGTTATCGATCTAAAAAACGCCTTGGAATATACGCGTAGGAATAATCTGGGATGCTTTATGCCAAATTTATGTGCACAAATTATTTTTACAAAGCGGAAGGCGTACAAGGATAAACGATTGGCTACGACTTCGGCCCGGAACAATGCAAACCGTTTGACCGATAAAATTGTAGCCATCGTAGTATTAAAAATACATTATGTTATCGCATCTCCGATTACACAACTACAAATTCCGTATATTTCCACACGAAATAATTGTCGTACACATGACGCTGACGAAGACTTCGTTGCTTCAACGGTATATTAATTAATCAATATACGCAAACACAATTTTCCGTTAACAGTAAATGTATACAGCGTTCACCGTCGTTTTCGTTAATTCGTTTCCCATATTCACGATTGCTTCAGGAATGCGGGCATTCGAATAATTGCTCCGTGAGCTTTATTTCAACACCTAATTAAAAGGAGAAAAAATGGCGCATTTATGCGATCAAGAATATCCTGTTCTTTACATAATTCGCGCATGCCGTTGTCGGCGAACGGTGCTCGCCGAGCAATTGCTTACTTGAAAAATCGTTTGGAAGAGAGAACTGGACTAATACTCCAAAGACGTATCGACTACCTTAAGCGCAGTTGCTGCACTAGGCAAAAAGAAACACATGGGGAAAAACGAATGCGTTTTAACATAATCAATAATATCGATCGTTTATTCCGACCGTAATGAAATCGACGTTAATAAACGAACTAGTCTTTGCAACAGTCCGAACAGGTTGAGGTTGCGGAAATACACGAGTAATACGAGCATCGCATAAAGTGATTTCGCGCGTGCGCGCCTTTATTCGTTTTTCCGAATATGAACGATGTGGACGCTCCGTGAAAACGTATTGCTCGCGCGCAGGCCTTTGAACTGCTTATTGTCCCGATCGGTAACAGCGAGTGTAGGATCTTCGGGGAATAGACAATATAGATACGTCCCATGGATTGGTCTAAAGCAGAAATGACCAATAAATGCGGAAGTTGCCGTTTGGCGGATTCAGTCCGGTGGTAAACGCTTTTGAACATTTCATCACAATTAGAGAAAAATGTACATCGTAAGAAAAATTTCAGTCCAATGTAGGCTTTACAATTGACGAAGCTATCAAATTACCTATGTTATTAAACACGATATCAAAGTTAAAAGAGTGATATCAGATAACTCAACGTGGATAAACCGGCTTTGTTTACGAGTTTGAAAAATATTGTGAGCACTTTATTTTTCAAGGTTTAAACTGCAAAACAAGTAAAAACAGAATATAGAACGAGTAAATAAAACACTGTATGATAAACATAGTGAACGAAGTGAACATAGTCGTGTAACTGTAACTGATAATAAAGTGCACAATTTATTTTAGTTGTATGAATCGTTAAAAGTGAAAAATGGAATCTCTTGACGAAATGTTCCATTTACGTTCGAAAGAGTTGTTTATTATAAATAGACAGATCGACGATCGCCGATTCGTTGCTTAATGCATTATTAAGCCAAAAGAGCTGGAAAGTTGCCGGTTATCGATGTCCGTGAGATAACGAGTATGTTAATCGTCGGCGATTCGCAGCCGCGTTATTAACATCCCCAGTGACCCAATGCGTACGTTTCAAATGTCAAACGCGTTACAGTTTCGTGCAGAGCGGTATTAGCCCTGCGTGGTAGGCTCCGCGGTAAACCCGTTTACAGAACGTGCTATTTATCGCTGTTGCGTACGTGTCGCGAAGTAATGAACGTGGCGCAGCCTCTGGCTAATATAAATAATTGCTGGCTGATACGAGCCGTTGACGTTCTGCACGTGGAATTTCGGTTTGAATAGCGTGGTGATCGACGAGCGATTTTCGCGTCGGCATAAACTTCCTTGTGAAGTATACTTCAAGTAACAATAATAATAATAATTTGCTGTCTATAAAACTGAAATTCTATTGCTGTGAACTAAGTTACATTTTTTTATAGTGTAAGTCTTCTGTAGCCTGTCAGTACAATGTAAATGTCCACTAATCGATCGGAGAAAAGCATGCGAAAGTTGGAAAATTTGTGAAAACGCAAAAAAACTGTTGTTAGTGGTCGTGTAAAAAAATATGTCATGTATATGAAATGCCATTGTGACGCGTGGCGCATGTCCCGAGTTGACAGCAGACTTGTGAAGTTGAAACCCCTGTTTTCTAGAGTTAAAAAAAAAGTAGTTGTAGTTCTGGGTAGATCTGCAATACTTCTAGCATTTTCGACAGGTATTAGAAACAGTTCTGGCGAAATGTATAGGGCCACCAAAGTTGGAAAATTGAGTTTTTTTTTCTTTTTGATAAAACGTACTTCCAGTCTGAAGCGTCGCGATTGCGGCATCGCTTCGGACTTCACGTTGAATGGGACGTCATGTAGTATGAAAAACAGAAGAGAAAAATTTTCCAAAATTTTTTCGAATTATCTCAAAGTTGTCAGGGGTAGTTATAAATCTCGGACATAAAGAATAACCTCCTTCGTCGGCCAATTCCGCTATTAAGATGCGGAGATATTAGGAAAAATAATTCGAAACATTTTGAAAAAAATTTTCCTGAAGAAGGAGCTCCGTGTGGATCTGGTACTCCCAAATATCTTTTCGACTGTTTCCTAAAATTTCCAGAGTCAATTTTTTTGATCTTTTTAAAAAAAAAAGCTAACTTCACAGAGGCGACGCTGAGGTATGACCGCGCAACTCGTCGGGGATAAGGAGTATAACGTGACGAAGATTTCCGAACGTCCTTGCACGGTCGGACGGCTGGTCGTCGGGTCGTTCGTACGTTCTATCGGCCGAGCGGTCGGCCAGTCGTCGCCACTCCGATATGCTATTCTTTTGCCTCTCCCGAACAACGACGTAGCCGCGAAAGAAGCGGCCTGTTTTCCCTCAAGGCTTCCTTCCTTCATCTTCTGCCTTTCTTCATTCGTCGACGTCCCCTATAGTTCGACTCTTTTGACGCTTCTTCTGCACCAAAGTCGGCTGCTTCGTCACCTGCTCTCCTCCAACTTCACGTCCCAACACCGCGTATACACGCCTGTTGCTCCCATTTGCATCTTCCGAGAAGTAACAAAAACCACGTTCCTCCGCAACTTGTCGTTCACTCGCGGAAGTAATATCCAAGAGACGTCTCCTTCCCATGTATTTTCGTTCCCATTTTACCAAAATCCTTCAACGCTCGTCATGTTTCGTTACGTAACGGCAAACGCACTTTTGCATTGTCCATTAAAATATCTGCCGTTAAATCTGTCCCATTAACTCGGCTCATATTGAAAGTAGTTATTCCAGTTGCTGCGTTCCACTTGACGATGATGAAATGCATCTAATGTAATAATACATCGCGGTGCTTTACGAGCGTTCATAGTTTTTGCTCGTGCGATACATCAATTCGCTTATTGGCACTAGTCAATAGTCGAAGGTTAGCCGCACATCTCGAGAGACGCTGAGGTTCGAGGGAAAGGAGGTCTGACGTCAGAAACGACCAGAAACGAGGTTAAATCGACTCCAAAGCTGAGTGCGATCGGATACGTTGCCGTGCGGTATATCTAATGTTAATTAGAGAAGTATTATTAACAAGGAGAGATTTGTGGAAGATGCGCGGTGGACGGTTGATTGCTCGACTCGTGATATGAAATTATGCTCGTTGCGTCAGTCGATTTCTTCGCGTTGGAATGTAAAGTGCGTCGGGAGAAATTATCGAATCTCTCGTCAATATTGGTGTTCGATAAAGATAGCTGAATTCGAGGACGATTAATCATCGGAATGATACAATTGTTTATATGTCATAGATAAAAGAAAATAACACACGTGTAAATAAATTGAAGTGGCGAATGCGTCGTTGTTGTCAAAAAATCGGCAACCGGTAACTCATTGGAGAAGATTAGGATTGTCAATATCCCCCATGTGATCGCTGTTAATTTTCGAGAAACACCCGAACAGCGACTCGTTCCAGGCGAGGCACGTGCGTGCTCGTGTAGTACGATGATAAACGAGAACGCGTTTCCCGACTCGATCGTAATCTTCCACTGGGTATAAAAATCGATGATAAGTTCGTTATCGAATTCTTACGACTCTTGGCAAGCGCGATAACTGGCGCCGAACAGTTTGCTCCATCTCTGTCTGTTTACCGGGTCGATTGTAATCGCCCATAAATCAAAGAAGATCCGTAACTGACAAGAGACGATGAGTTCGTTGGAAAAGGACGAGGCGTAGAACGACGCGGCGGAGATATAATTATTCTGTAATGACCATCCGGAACAATCGTCTCGATCAATCATTATGGACGTTAAGGGAATCGTCGAACATTAAAGATACGCGTGAATAGGTGAAAAATGTACGAGGGTACGAACGCAATGATAAATAGCGGTTTAGCCGTGGCTGCGTGTTGCTACACGATCGGACATCGGAAACGTGGCGTGAATGAAAATCGGCGAGAGATGGAGGAGTATTGACGAGAAGTCGGGAAGAAGCGGAGAAAGATAGGCGCGAGTCTCGCGTTGACCTCTGGAGCATAACGAACGGCGCTTGACCATGCACGATGCCGTGCCAGGGAATCGAGAGTCTACGAGTCATGCCGCGATCTTGAGCGGTATAAGCTCGCGCAAACGACTGTCCTGCCGCTGCCGCCGTTCTGCACTACCCGGATACGATTATTCGCAGAGTCATATCGCCCGGAGTCTCGCACGGCGCACCATTTGCCATGGAAATAAGCGATGATCGGTCCGAAGAAAGTGCACGGCGGCTGCACTCCGTTTGCTTCTCAGCGCCGCGGTAAGTCTCGCTTCCCCTCGCCACGATCCTCCCATGCAAATAACAAATGGGCAAATATTCGAGCATCGCGGCTACGTCGAGCCGCGCGCCAATGGGCATATCGATGATGGCAGCGTTGATGGGAAACACGCAGCGCCGCTTCGTCACGGTATTCGTCGATAGTGCAAGAATACGCGAGGCCGAGACGTCGAGGAGTGAATCAATAATCCTCGTCAAGGGTGGGCGTCAAGGACTCCCGCTCTCGCGGTTGCCGATGCTGAAAGTTGGAACTGCACGGCGGCCATATCGGGATAACGGCGCGGCTGTATTCGCTAGTCTGGCGATAGGTAGGAACCTTCGAAATCCGAAACTCGAGCCCGCGCTATTCTCGTGATCGTAGTTTCTTCGACTGGTAAAAGGATGCTTTGCTTAAGTCAACTGTACGATTCTTTCGGTGAACGACTCTCGTCTCTCTCGATGTCACCGATGACATATTTTCGTCGAACCGGTAGAACGAACGTCGAACTTAATGAAGGATTAAACAGTTTGTTTACCCGTGACGACAGACTCTCGTAAAATTGTCGAGTGCTCTTTCAGTCGGCTCGAGCGTCGTTGAAGGGTCGTGCGTGGCATCGTCGAGGGACTCTCTCGTCTAATCTCCGATTCACCGTACTTCCGTAAAGATCGGTTGTGTAAAGTGCCGGCGCACGTCGAACCATTCTTCATTCCTCTTACATATCTGCGTTTCGTATCAACTATCGTTCTTCGCTCCATTCAACGCATTCGCGTAATTATGACGGTAATTACGATCAAATCGTACACTACATCTTTTTCCTCTAGCTCGGCTTCCTCGACGACGTCTAATGTCAAATATACGACTGAGCGACTTTCGTTCAGCCAAACGCAACCTGGAAATATATCATTGCGCAGCAACGCGGAGTCAATTATTCCTTAATATTTCTTAAATCCATCAATTTTTCGCGACAGATCGGATAAGTGCTTTTGGCAAGTAGATGCGAATCACATTTTTTCACGATATTATTTGCAGTCGTAAATATTACGTATGCTATTTGTGCAATGCAATAGTCTTTTATATATATATATTTTGTTGACAAGAAAGTAGTTTCGTCTTTTAGTGTGAAATAAAACGGAAAAAACCGAAATTACTTTCTTGCCAATCCAGTACATCATTCCACTATTTTTACTTTAAATAAATTTATTATCAATTTTCCGCTTTACATTTCGCACATTTTAAACTCAATGATATTGCAAACGTTAACTTCCCGTCTTTCCATTCGCGAGTCTCGCATAAAAACTCGGACCCGCCATTGGGTTTGATGAAGATGTCCCTTTGGAACATCATTATCGTTCAATTAACCGCTAAGTCCTCGTTTCAAGGGGCGCGAACTTAGTTTCGATTTCTACCGAACTTCACGGAATTCTCAGCTTCTATGCGATGAAATAACTGGACGAAATCGATGCTTTCTTGCAAGGCAGAGGTTCTAGATGTCTCTG
>JABFPT010002571.1:5830-18026 GCA_022817245.1 Nixonia krombeini
GTGGCGGTGAACATACGGACGTACAATCCCGTCGATCTGAATCGTCATTAGTCGGTGATAAATGAGCACGCGGGGTAATGGCGTACACGAAGGATAATGTTTAAAAAGGAAATCGTGACACGGCGTGTAATCCCATGTTGGAACTGTCCAACTTTCTTCCTCCACTGTTCACTTCCATTTTTCAAAAATTTGCCTTGTTCGTGATTGGTGTGTTGACGTGTAAATGTGGGGTAATGGCGTACACGAAGGATAATCTTTAAAAAGGAAATCGTGCCTCGGCGTGTAATTCCATGTTGGAACTGTCCAACTTTCCTCCTCCACTGTTCACTTCCATTTTTCAAAAATTTGCCTTCTTCGTGATTGGTGTGTTGACGTGCAAATGTGGGGTAATGGGGTGCGCAAAGCGCAGTCGAATACTGGTAAAAACGGGGGCGTTAATAAGATAAAAGGAATTTCCTATAACGGACTGGCTAATTAAGAATTTGAAAGTGGGGTAATGCGGTGCGGGGAGAGAATGAGAAATGGCCAATTGACGCCGGTGAAAAAAAGGAAGCTTGCTCAGTCTCGTAATTAGTAGCATGCCAGTGTATATGTACACACTCGACGGCAACAAAAGCTGCTTCAAAACGAGAATATAATTCTACTCCCTGGTCGGACTTCTTAGCCCGGCACAGAAGCATAATGCGGACGAGCGCGTGACCCGCTTAGGCGGAAAGAACATAATCAGCTCTGGCGAAAGGGCGCAATTCAATTCCCCACAACGAAAACTATTTTTAGGGACTACTACTTCATTCGCTTATCGACCTTTTCCCGGTCGCTTCTCCCCGTAACGCGTGACCGAATGAAAAATGCAAAAGCGCGGAGAGCAACAGAGGGCATCGATTGGCCAGACGAATTCGCCCGGTTCGCCAACGTTGTCACGCTTCTACGTTTGATCAGGACGAAAGAAAGGCAAATTTGACGAACAATGGAACGAACAGGGTGTTACGACCGAGCACGTTCGCTTCATAAATATACGAACGGTCGGTCAATCGGAAAATTGAGCCATGGCGTTACTTTGACGAGATGCAGTGGAATTGACGAATCTTGGTACAATCGTAGAGGTGGTAAAGGATTTTGCGGTATCGACATTCGACCATCCAGTGACCATAATTTTGGTATATCGACGTTATCCAACTGTAAAGAAAATAAATCTTTATAATAGACTGTATCGTAGACAATTTGAATATATCGATGCTGAGACATTGTTAAAAAACGACGATCGAAGTTAATTATAATCGATTGTTTGAGGTTGCTTGCGCAATAGATTTATTGATATTTGCGTGCGAAGAACAAATAGTATTGTTTGGTTTATAGTATCGTAATAGCGTAGTGTCGTTTTGTTCGCAGATCACTTACAATTGGGGGCAAACAAGTGGAGGCAGTTGAACGGGCCAGAGACGGCACCGCCTGCGCGTACAGCGCCTATCACAGCACTGCCGGCATAACACCGAGCTCGCGTGGCCACCGGGAGGAACTCTCGATCGCTATGCGGGTCCTTGGCTCCGGTTACCTCACCACTTGCCTTCAGATCAAATATTACAGGTGCTGATCACACTTGGACCTTCCACCGCGCACTGATACTTCCTCAGCAACTTGCTCTACCTCAATAAATTACCATTATGAATGCACTTGTACAGATTTTACATTCTTTCACATACCACTTTGTCTATTTACGTTGCGAACGTTGACACGAATTGACGTCGTTACGAAGAAGTGTTGCATTCGGTTAACGTGGTCACTGCTTCGATATATCGACATACTCGGTTGAACATACAGACTGCTGTAAATATATCGACGCAATAGTTGCACTTGATTATAGATATATTTCAATTGTTATTAAACCGTCGCTCGTCTTTGGATGCAAGTTCGATCGTCATCAATAAATTGGTAAATTAATACTGTAATTCATGACAATCGATCCGCTAAAGACGTCGACTGGCCGATGTTTAAAAGAAAAGGCAATCGCCCGTGTTTTTCTCACAGATCCGACGACCAAAGTCACTGCGAATGGGGTTCCCGACTTCATTGCATCGAGCTCGATTGTTCCAGCATCGAGGGACGCCTGGTGACGGTTGATCGGGAGACTTATCGCAAACTCGGCATCGCATCTTAGCAACTTAACGCACCGTGTCTCGGTTTTACGAACCACGGAACCTCGACACTCAGGCGGCTCGTTCAACTCTCCCACTTTGTCTTCTACAGCATCTTCTTCTCTTCGACACTCGCTTCGACAATCACTTTGACTCTGTAGGTGTTGCCGCACTCTTCCTCTTTTTTACCGACTCTCATTCTTTCTCTATTTCTATCTCTCTCTATCTCTCTCTCTCTATAAATCCCTTTTATATATCTGACACAAACTACCCTCTCTTTCCGTTTTTTGTACAGACTTGCTACAAATCTTTGTCCGCTTTAGGCGACGACGAGACAAGAAACCACTGTCTTTTAGGTTACTATTTATAAATCACTTATGAGATAATAAAAGGAATTAAAAATCGACAGCCCGTTGTTGTACTTTTATTGTTTCTTCGCAATGAAATGTGTACGGCGTATTCACATAAGAGGTTGGTAGTCGAGCAGAGACCGTGCGAGCTCTCGATCGGAAAGTTTTTCGACAGCGGCTCGCATACGCCGAGGCAGATCGGCTGTTTGTTTAAGGAACATTGCTGCGTGATGCATAGCCACCATATGAAGTACTGGACACCAATTCACTCGGATAGTCTTCCGGACCAGTGCCGTAATGTAACATTCGATCAGCGATACGTCAGTCTCCAGAGGATATAGAAATTCCGTCAGTGGATAGTACAACTTCTCTGGCGTGATTGCGCAATAGCGCAACGCACCCGCGTGTTCCGACCACAGTGATTTTCTGCACATTAATAGAAATCAGTTTACAATCACGTATCACTTTGCATTTATGTATTAATTATTATAACAGATGTCCATTACAATTTGCGTTATTAATTTGCATTAATGTCGAATACTATTTTATTTTGGCAATGATATTCGATAATTACAGATAAAAGGTTACTCACCTATAATGAACATCATGTCTTTGGGCCAAAAAGGTGAGCAACGCCATAGTAAAGTGATCGTCGCCAAAGGAGTACGCAACGAAACTCTCACAGAGGGAAATGAATAGATCCGTGAAAGAATTCAGGCCTGGAACAGCAGCTGAAAAGTCTAACTTCTTGTAATAGGTATTGAGAAAGTTTGAGATAACGTTAACAAAAAGAGGCGTTATAGAAGAATCCCGATAAATGTCCTCGCATAAGAAGACCAGGCAGAGACGACTAAATCGGAGATTTGGTGAGAGACCGATGGTCAGCTGCGGTACACAAGATTCTAAACTCAGCAGCACTTTAACATTTGCTATGTCTACATCGGTTATTCTCGCCTGTGACTGAACGTCCCGAGTTCTTGTGTAAATGTTGACGATGGGCAAATATAACCAGTCTCTGGGCATGGCAGGGTTTGTCCAGCTTCCTTTCGCGGTCAAGAACGCTTCGTAACTTTTGCAGAAATTGCTTGGCAAGTGAATTTCCGAACCACATTCAATTTCCAAACTTTGTAGTTGTCCCGTAACCAAGTCTGTTTGAAATTTCTCGTGTGAAAAAGCGTATTCCAATATAGCCTTGACCTCTTCGGGTCGGTCACCTGGTAGTGCCGAGACAAGCTCTAACGAAAGTTTCCAGATAGTGTCACGAATGCTAGTATTTGTCCTAAAATTGACCAACTTTTGAGCCAAGACAACCTTTGTAAGAAGGAGCAACTCGGTATGGGTATACCAGGATCGCTCCAAGCTCCATTCATATTTCACCAAGTTGCGAAGATAAACGGTCATGTTCTCCAGAATTTGAGCGATTTCTTGTTCCTGATGCGGAGATGATTTCAACATGAATGATAAAACAACGAGAAGTAAAGGAGCACAGGAGTCAAGGGAAACTGCTGGTTGCAATTCGCCATTTTCTGCCAAAACGCCAAGTGATGGTAATGATGAAGGATCTCGGTTAGATGACAGTGTGAAACCACTCAATAAGTTTGATGAAGAGCTGTCAATTACACAAGATTTAGTATTATTATGAACTATTTTCGAAGTAGTAAAAAGATAACTAATTACTATCTACAGTCTAATTATTTCTTTATTGTAAAACAATATTTGTAAGTTAGTTTTTCTTCTTAAAAATTATGTCATTTTATTTGCATGTTTCTTTCCGCAATATACCATGTGAATTGTTATACCGTGAATCTAATTGGCAAAATTAACTTACCGTAAATTATCGAAGATTTTTTGGTTCGATATCCAGGACATTTGCATGGCCGATATGTCTTGCAATGCTAATATTGTCTGTGCAATTAATTTAGTACGTGCCCACTGTGAACGGAAATTCATTACAAAAGTAGTTTATTATTGTTATCTGAATACTTTTAAACAATATTTAAATAATATTTATTTATTCATTGTGCTTGTTAAAAAACGTCAATTATTATCGATTCGTTAATACCATAAAACGAAAGTCGCTTATCGCTCTTCATTGTTTCAGATCAAATGTTAACAAGTATTGATTTATCCACTGTCTTTAATAATAAATATAATTTCATCTATATTATTTTATTTGCAAACAGATAACAATTGACGTATTAAAATTGAAATTACCAAACGCCGTACCGTAGGTGTCGCCAACGTTGTAAGTTGTGTACTCCATTTCTTTAGTAGCAAAGTAATATTTGATGTCAAAGATTTTTCATAAACTGCAACTAAGATGAGAGCACCCGCGTATTCGCAAGTTAACTCCGAAGCTGTATTCAAATCCAGGTTGCTTAGTAGTAGTCCAAGTTGAGAAACTAACACAAGCGAAGAGCCCGAAACACTATCAGGTTCCACGTTGAATTGTAACAAGAGTTTCCAAAGGCGTAAACTCTCTATCTGAAGTTCCAGACCAGTTTGTCTGTTCCAAAAAAATTTGTTTTATCAATTGGTTTTTTATGTACAGAATTATGTTTTTATTTAGAAAGCCAAACAAGTTTTTTAAGTTTGTTTACTTAGCATCAGTTGCAACGTAGGAAACCAAAATACTGATGATGCCTAAATTTTGAAGTCTGTCTGCAACTGGTCTTCCGGCATAGGTGATGAGAACGCGACAAAGTCGCAAAGCCGCTACGATCGGCCTTCCATATGCATTTGTTTTAGATTCAGGATTAACTACAAGTAATAATATATTTTGAGATTACAAAAGATTGCAAGATGTTATAAAATAACTTTTAAAATAATCTTGCCTAATTGATTAGCGGAAACTGGTAGAAAATTTGTGATGATGGTGCATAATAAATTAGGAATCGTTGCAATATTGAGAGCAGTTTCACGTGACCGTCTCGCCAGTCTGATCAGAATATCTAATGCGGCATTCACGCCAACTGGCGTTGGTCGCATTTCGCTCAAAATATACCTAAAATGAACCAAATGAAATAATTAATTATAAATCGAAAAAAATGTTTATAGTGAAAATTGTGCGCAATCATGTGAATTTGTACCTGATTCTAAGAACAATATCGGTTCTCATTGCCGCAGCTACAGTATCGATCTGTGCGAGTTGGTCGTCTTTCAGCTCATTTATATTTTCTACATCACTCATATCTGGAGCTAAACTTGGCTCTTGGAAACCATCAATCAATCCAAAAAGTCGGTCCAAGCAAATTTCATCAGCTTCGCTGAACAAAAATTCTCTCAAAGCACGAAGAGTCGCAGTTATAATAGGTAAAGCAGGTTCATCCAGAGAAAACCGCAAAAGAAGAAGAATATTTTTTTCACTAAGGGTTGCGAGTGGAGCTGGTTGTAGAACTTTGTCATACCAGCCTCTGCGGCTTTTAGCCATGATATTAGCCAAAGTTGTCAAGGCTGTAATTCTTTGTTGTTGAGTTGCTGATCGACTTAACATAATTAATTCTTGAAGGGAGTATCCTGGACGCTCTGGTTCTTCACCATGGTGATGAAGTCCTTTATCTGGAGTTACAGAATCATCTTTGTAAGGCAATAAAAGACCATCAAAATCGAATCGAGCATTGTATGGTTCATCAGGGTTGTCCTTTGAATTCTCATCTGTATTTATATCTTTAGTCCATTCAAGCTTTTCTGGTTCAGGAGCATCCATATGAACCCAACACTTTTCCTTTGCTTCTGCAAAAAGTTCTTTTAAATGTTTTGGTAACTCTGTAACTTTCAGTTCCTGATCATTATCTGCGTCCATCTTTTCTTCTTTTTGAGATTCATCGAGTTTTCTAACTTTCACTTCTTCTATGTTATTTTTAAGTTCTTTAGAATCTGTAGTAATCTTATTTTCCTCTAAAGTCCTCTTTCTGCGAGATTTGAGAAATTCCAAAATGTCTGGCGAAAAAGATTGTTCCAGTTTTGCCTTTTCTGCCAAAATTTCATCAACGCTCATTTCATTCAATTTTTGAACATTTGATTCATGAATCTCTTTAGCCCAAGGACCTTGAACTACAACACTCTGAGAAACGTTTGAACCGGTTTTTGATTGTTGATCAGTGTTGTCTGATAATGTCTTTGATATATTTTGGAGAAATAAACTCAAATTTGATTTTTTCTTTTCACTCAAGGTAAAAACTTGTGGGAATCCAGTCTGAGATGTATTAGATGACATGGTAAATTCATACTTGTCATTAAATTTTCGTTCCACAATATTACCCAAAATAATATTCGAGGGCATGGAAGGGATATTGTTTACTGCATCAATAATTTTGTTTTCATTGCTATTTTTGAATTCTGTTTTTGTGGAAGGATTTAATACTTCACCACTACCTGTGGAAGTAGAAATGACTTTTTTGCTGTTATCTTTACTTTGTGCAAACTTCGACTTCTTGAGAATTTTTGCTGAAGGTTTCTGTTCCGATTGTTCAAAGTCTTCTTGCATTCGTAATAAATCTTCTTCATTTTCGCCTGGTTTTGGACGTGTAGTGAAAGATTCAGACATTATTTCGTTTTTCTGCAAACAAATAGTAGACTAAGAAGCATGTGATAATAAAAATGATAAAAATGTTCAAATTCCCGCCTTTTATATACTTCACTGTCAAAACTAGTCGCCGATAATAGCAAACTCTACTTTAACCTCAGAAAATAATTATTTTTCAGTATACTTCTAATTATAATGATTTATAGTTACAATTTACATTCTCATTCAGTCACAGTTTTAAATATAAAAACTGGTTAAAGATTAAAAATTATTTGTTTATTGTTCAGATGATTGTTTAGAATATGGTGGAATATAATAAAGTTATGAAATATTTTTAAAACTATTGAATTATTCTTACCAAATATTACGGTAGGACAATGTATATCTATCACTCATTTACAAGGAACATTAAAATAATGGAACACTTATTGTTCGACAATTCAAAGTAAGCAACATTACATTTTTAGGTTAGATTGTTTGTTGTACAAGAGAGATCAAATAATACAGTCACTGTGTATTAAAAACAAGAACGAAGTAATCTGCCTTCATTGCCAACCTTTCATGTAATCATGTTAAAGGGAGAAAGATGTTTATGTATCTCTTTTTAATACAAGGAAGTGGAAAGAGATAACAACAACTGGGCAACCTTCAGTACCAATATTAAACAATGATGTGTTTGAGGTTTGAGGTTTCAACACATCACTAAAAAGAAGGAAAGGTGCTCGTCAATATAGATGTATAAGTAACCGTAAGTTTGCAATTACTTTTATGTTCCTCTTTATTTTTTTAATATCACTGGTGAAAAAGCTTTATTAAAGTACAAATACAAAAATTAAAACTAAAACGGACGCAATTTCTTATAATTCGTCATCATTTTTATAAAAATATGCCATAATTTAGGTTAAGTTGTTCAAGTAATACAGTAGATAACACATCACACATGAAAAGTTTACAATATAAAATTTAAAGTGCTTAGGCGATACTAAGATTAATTCGTTTTATGCTTTTCCTATTATCAATAGCCTTTCTAGATTTTTTGACAAAAATTAAAATTAAAAAAATAAATTGGCGCCAAATTTAAATGTCATATGTAGAGCTGTATTTTTTTATGTGGAACGAATAATGTTAATTATAAGTATACATTACATGAACCAATAATATATATTATTTGTGTTATAAATTAAATAAAACTTCGTCATATACTTTTTCATTTGTAAAATAATTTCCACTAAATTATATAATTTGTAATATGCTAAATGATTTTAATTATATAATATGTATACCAAAAGTTTGAATCAAGACTCTTAAAAACTCGAAAGATAGAACATTTTTCTATCAACTTGTTAAACATGAATTAGTAAAATATTAGTTTGTACCATAATTGAAATAATAATTAACAGATATTGATTGCAGGGTGTCAAAACTTGGTGCCAAAAATATTCTTCAAATATCAAAATGGCACAAATCCAAGCTTCTGGCATGGAGGGTTTGCCAAAACATTTTGTAGAGGCCATGCGAGTTTTATTTGATATAATGGATGACCAGAATACAGGTTTTGTCAAGTACTCAGACTTTGAGGAACATTGGCAAGATGATGGTGCTCAGAATATGCCTAAGAATGTACTCGAAAGTTTAAAAAAAGTGACACCACCAAATGGCCTCCTCTCATTTGAACGTTTTTGTTCTGGTTTAAAAATTTGCTTATTAAATTATCAGGCAGAATCAGAGTCAAATACGAAGGGACAAACACAGCCGATGAGACCACCGTCAGCACCGGTGCTAATTGCTGAAAATCGTGGAAAGAATACCACAAACTGGACTTCGCCAAATACAGCAGCAATTCGACCTAACAATGCAATATCACCACAACGTGCTTTGAGTATGCCCCAATTATTGGGAGTCCGTAAAGATAATCCAACTCGTTTTGATAATGGTGCTGATGTACGAATTCGTTCAGATTCCAAACTTACTAAGCTTGGAAAACTCAATTTTCAACAAAAACAAGGAAGGTACGGAGAGCGTACCTTAGACAAGTCAGAAATTCGTACTGCATTACAAAATTGGCAAATGGGACTTATGAGCAATGAAGATGATAGAAGACTGTTAGGGAAATATGGTAATGGTGTATCAAACCGTGTAGAAGAATGCAGGATAGGAAGAGTTTCTGGGGACGGGAAAGATAGAATGGACCAGAGAGAAGCAATGATGATGCATCAGAAGAAACCTGGGAATAGAAGACGTGAGCCAAGGAGGCATACATTGCAGAATGGTATTGACTACAATATGGTAAAGAACTTTTTATGAAAATATAGATTTCAGAAATGCAAAATGATAACAGATTATATTACTAATTATCAATTCTCATTTGGAAAAATGATTATAAAAAGAACTTTTTTAGATGAAACGAATGAAGCAAATAGAACAGGAAAAGGATGTACTTATGCAAGGTCTTGCAGCTGTTGATAAGGCTAGAGAATGGTACTTGAAACAAATTTCTATCACACAGGAAAAAATTAAACATCTCGGTCGCATGGGATCACATGTGGTAATTAGTTACAATGTTATGTTTCAAACAATTTCGAACAAAACAGAAATATTGACATAGTGTGAACGGCGCTATTGTATGTGTTTATTTTTCCTACATTAAATATGTTTTTTTAAAAGAAAAAAATATTATACAATTGTTTATAAAAAACAGGAACAATGGACTGAGGCTCAGCAAGAACGGTTGGAATTACAACGGGCTCGAATTCTCGATGTAAACCGGCACTTGGCAGCTCTTATCAGTAGCTGGGACCGTGGTGGACTGCCTCTACATATGAATCTCGCATTCCTGAGAACAAATACAAATGCACAGTTACAGCAGGATGCATTGTCACGTCTCAAGCAGCAGAATCATAGACTTACCGAGGTCAGATTAATTTTCACGATACATTTCTTTTGTCCCATTATGATGACTTATCAGACAAATATTTGTTCGATTGTATACATAGATATATAATTTTAAGAAATTACTTGAACTTAGAAATGTAGAGTATAACATACATATTTATATATATCTCCATGTTTCCAAATATGTCATTCCAGAATTTATATTATTATTAGAAAATATAAATATTTCAATATAATTGCGAGATACTTGGTAATATGGAGATTATTATTAGTCAGTATTCTGTGTGTAATAAAAAAAAGTACTATTACTGTTTTATTTATTTCATTATTAAAAAGTTTATTTATTTAATTACAATCACTTTTAATCAACAAATGATCAAACGTTCGATAACAAACGGATTGTTGAGAAATTGTAATTTTGTTTAATAATAAACGTTAATTGTTATCATTTGTATTATACTTACAGCAATATTAAAAAATATCTTTTATATAAATGTTTTAACAGGAGGTAAGCAAGAAAACCCAACGAATCGCTTTACTGGAACAAGAAAAAGACGGTCTTCTAAGAGAATTATGTGGGCGGCAGCCTGGCATAGTTCAGTCGCGGCGTTCTACAATGATCCATCACGAGCAGCATGATCAGACGTTCATGTAAGGTACATTCATGTTAAAAGAAAAATTTTTACAGGTTTCAAAAAATATCATAAGTCTCTTAAATTTATATTTATAACAATATGTATTAATTCACGTCTTTTGTTTTTTTTTTAGAATATGAGGATTCCTTGGATCAATTTTAATGTCTTCCGCCGATCTCGTTACCAATCCGTCCGTATTAATTTTAGACAATTGTTATTATATGTTTGCGGAAAGTCAATTTTGTAAATAACGCTCATTGATCAAATCAAAATGAAAAAAAATTTTTTAACTGTTCGTGCGCGAAGTAGCTATAAAAGAACGTTTTATATGGTATTAACAAAGTTTATTTACAGTTATTATATTTGATATAATAAAATGCTTTTATTATGTACAAACTTGTTGTTTATATAATTTACCAAAGAACTGCTATTGAATAATGAAGAATCTAATATAATGAACGATGTTCATGACAATAACTGTTTTTATTGGTATAAATAAACCAAAGTAAAGCGCGTAACATTCATAAGACTTTAAAAATTTGTAACGTTGTCATCAATTTTCTTCGTTTTCTCGATTATTTTTCTAAAGTCAAAAGTTATCACTCCACGTTATCTCCATGTCCGCTGTCGATAAGCGACTCGTCTTTGACTATTTTTATCGTACGATTGAGAAAATAGCGTTCCCTATTTCTTACGTACTTCCACGATCCATTTGACTTAGAAGTAAAGAAATAAGTAAGGAAAATGTAATCTTTAAATAAACATAGCGTCTTGCGTTTCTTCCATTAATTCATTATTTGACTTCGGATAAAATAAATGATAAAAGTGCAATGGCTTTGAAGAGCAAACACGCGTGAATAAATACAGCGATGCATTGTAGAAGAGGAAAAGAAGGAGAGATGAAAAAGTAGGGAAGATGCGACGTGGAAGTCGGAGGGAAAGAGACGAAGTGGCGGAGATAAGGCAGTTTATCTCGGATGCGCCCCACGCGCGCCCAGATTACGGTTTACTAGCTAAGTTAAAGTTAGTCACCCTGCAGTACGTAGCTGTGCTCGCTTCGTCTTTACGTCCCTCGTGATCAGCCCGATTCACTTGGTACATCATACTTCTGCTCTTATTTTCTCGTGTCTACCCAACATCGATGTTCCCAATATTTCCTTTTCATATAATTCTTAACGTAGCTGAGAAACGTTTGACACTACAGTTGCATCTTTTCAAATTCATATTTCCCGCGCGAAAATAAAAATTCAAGTTTTGAACGATGCGGGAGGTTTGAATTTGCGACAGAGCGAATAAGATATTGTGCTGCGCTAAAAGTGATATTTACCTTTTTTTTACGAATGATTGGTGTGATCGCAATCCACGAGACGTGTTATCGCATTTTGCTTCGCAGTTTAGTACAGTGACCTCTGACTTTGCTGCGACATCGATTTATCATAAAGTATACGCTATTTACAGATCACGACGGTCGACCATTTCTTCTTTGCTTGATCTATATTTGGAAATTCTAGAAGTCGCCATGCTCTCGAGATTCGTACTCAGCAGTATTTTAATCATCATCTTGATTACTTTAGGTAAGTTAACCTAATTATTTCAACACTCAACATCCATTTTTTGAATTACCCGCCAAATTTTGAATTTTTCACGAAATCGTTATTCGAT
>JABFPT010002573.1:0-12476 GCA_022817245.1 Nixonia krombeini
GACCGGGGCGGGGGAGTGGTCGGGTCCTGGTGCTGCGGGGTGATCGGTGGGACCGCGGCGACGCAGCCGAGGCACGCGTTTTCACGCTCCTTGCCTTACCCTCGGTCGCCAGCGTGTTAAATGGGGCAGCGCCTCTTAATTGCTTTGCAAATCAGCTTGACGTAATAATTAATAACGGCTTTTGGTGTGAGGCAGATACGAAGTTTGGCCTCGCTCGTTACTCGCTGCTCCTGGAATGCTGAAATGTCGCGCTTTTCACGAGATACACATCCGAGGCATTTTTCCGGGCCGGCTATTCGCACGCGAGTCGACGGCATACGTGGACTTGAATGTGCGCAGGGGCATTTACGTGTGCGATACTCGCGGCACGTAAGACCCCATTATACCACCTTTCCTTTGCCAACTTGTATCTTACGGCTGTTGCGACTCCCGAGCCTTCTCTTTCCCTCTCTTTCTCCGTGCTGGTCGACGGAGCGAGTGAGATGAAGAGTGAGAGAGAGACAGGACTCGCAACACTCGAGGTCTTCGAGGACGTATTCGCGCGCACGTCGGTGTCCATCTACACGCCGTTCTTTCCGCCTCGCACGCGATTGGATGACGACACAACGGATCGTGGGTGACTTTTGCTCTCGGCCATTTTTACACTGACCTTATTTATAACAGTCGCCGATTAAATTATTGCGCGATAGCCAGCCGATGTCAATCCGGATCGGACGAAGTGCGCGAGACAATAGACGCTATGGCCGAGTATGCGTTTGGTGTTTTTTCATCACAGAAACGGACTCGCAAAAAAAGCTTGGCGCCAAAATATTAAATAATTATTTTATCGATTAAAATAGAACGGAACATTTTGGAAGATCGAAGTAAAATAGTTTGACTTACTTCAATGAACATGTGATCAATCACATTTCAAAGGGTTTCGTATTTTTAGAAAACTGTAAAATTTACTGAAAATCTTGTTGTATCAATAGATCAATCCGTTTTTGAAAAAAAATAAAAAGAATAATTGTTGAAATATTTGTTTACCAAGCAAAGAGACTGGATAAATAGTAACAGATTTATTTGTAACATCGTTATTTACGTACGCACTGAAAATCTGCATAAAAAATGCAAATTCCTTCTATGCACAAAATAATATACGGTAATGGTAAAAATACAGGTGATTACACGTTTTTTATACTCATCAAGCACATCTGCAATTTGCAATTAAAGACGTATAATAGATTTTCCTCATTGCCGAGCAGTGCAGTCACATTTGTTTATTTACAAACCCACGATTAGGTCGTTTAGTTTTTTCCCGCCTCGCGACTATGAACCTATTTTCGATGCGCATCGCTGTTGCGTCAATTTCGCGAATAAACGGCCATGCGTTAGAAACGTAATGACAGAAATTACACGCGAGCGCATAGGCCGATACTTAAATATTCATTACCGCTCCGGGACACAGGCATTGAAGCTGTAAAATAACGCCTCGATTTCTTTGCACCGTCCGTTTATGAATCAGCACATCGCGCGTTGTATCTATTTCAATTTAATATCTCGCATAAATTATCTCCGCTTAAGCCAGCACTTTTTCCTCCCAGCGAGCAGGTGATACATACACCGGTAACCGCAACTGACGAGCAACAAATCAACATTCGATCCTTAATCGATTTCTCGGGGAGAGAAAAGAAGTGCTCGCGATCTGAGGTGATCGAGGTGTATGTCGCACGCGTGTAAAAATCGCGCGCAATTAGAATCCATTGTTCGCGTCTGATACCGCGTGTCCCGGTCAGATATCTCGATAACCGGATTTATGACAAACGCGTCACGGTCAGGATCGACGGCGATCTAATTGACCGAACAGCTCGGCTCGACTGGAACGTGTGTGATCCGATACGAATAGGCTGGAGAAATAACACGAATAAATTGTCCCGCGAACCACGGCGCACACGCGCGCGCCTGCTGCTTTGCTTTCTACCATTTAAAATGCTAATGCGCTCGGCAATTCGTCCCATTTGCTCTCGCGCTGACTCCATTTTCGCGCCGCCGAGACCACTCGCACCTCCGTCAAATCTTTTGGAACTCGTTCACCGAAAAGTAACCGTTGCGCGACACCTCGTATTTCTAAGACACAATCTACATTATTGTGTATTTGTTACTTTTTTTTTTTATTGTTATTATAGAATGGTATAGAGTTGTGCAGATTTGCAATTACAAAGGCTCGCTCGAACGTTGCAGTGGCGACGGTTATTCGCACGTATCTCCCGCTCGCTCGTGAAATGTCTTCGCGTCGAAGCAGATTGGCCAAGCAGTCGGTGTGACGGATTGCTTCGTTAGTCCGCGGATATTTAGCAAGGCGGGCGGCAGAAATCGCGCCCTTGGAATATCGGCTATGTAAACCGATACATTACTCCAGCGAACTTTCGCCGTAACTGAATAACTGACGCACCAGATATACAGTTACCGTGCATGATACAAGCATAACCGTACACGACACGAGCTCTGACCTTGACAAGAGGTACTCTGAAATGACGGTTTCGTAACGCGCGCCGGCCGACAGATCCAGGCGCTCACAATTTCCTCCCGGCCTGGCGAACGGCCGTTTCGTAAAAAGCGCTTCTCGCCTTGTCCCGGAGCGTTCGTGAACATTCCCTTTCTTTCCGCATTTTTTCGAACGATGCGGCAAATCGAATCACTGTAAATCAACACTTTACTGCGCGACTCGTTTAACGAACCGAACGTATCGGTACTGTTACACGCGGACTGGCTGCCGCCGTGAAGTATGCGATAAAGAGCGTTCGTTCGTTCGAGGAAATATAAATACCGGGAGTAATGAGAAAATATGAAAACAATAAATATTAGCGGATTAGCGCGCCGATGAGAACAACGGTGTATTGTGCGCGCGCCGAACGAAAAGGTCAGTCTGTAATCGGAGATGAAAATGTCTTCATCTCGGCTTGTCAGCGCGCAACGGCAACTGCGATGGAGGCAAGACAGGAAAAAAAAAGGGAAGCGAGCCGCGCGGTGGCTGCCGATCGAGCGTAAATCCAAAACGACACCGATCGGCTTATTCTGCAATTTTGCAATTTGCCGCGCGGCGGCAGGCGGGATCGATCGGGGCATCGATGGCACGACCCTAGCGGTATAATCCTAATACGCGAGTTAAACTGAAACTCTCGCTGGAATAACTTTCCCACAGTGTAAGGGCACGAGAGCGCGCGCGCGCGCGCGCCTGCCCGATGTGTGCGTGCACGGCCTCCGCCGACCAAATCGCCGCGTCTCGCCGTTGGCGTAGCGCTGTTTGCACGGCGACGCCGAAAGCGACGTTTTGGACCGCCAAATGAATCTTGGAATTTCGAGTCACGTGACCTCGCGTGGTCTACGACTCGCGGCCAGAGAGGCGAACATTGTTGCGGAAAATTTCTCGTCGTACAGAGAAATTAAAAATTTGGTTTAAGGAAATAAAACTAGCCGAGATGAAACTGTCGAATACTCTGCTTTAGAAATCCTGAGTAATTTGTTAATAATTTGTAAGAGAAGTGATGATAGTTAAAATGGAGAAAAGAAGGTTGAATGCAAATATTGCATAGAAATGTAAAAGTTGTATTAAATTAATAAATTAAACCGGCGAGACACGAGCGCGAGGAAGAAAGTAAGGCTTAGCGAGTAAATCACGATAAGAAGCTCGTTAACTTCGCCTGAAAATGTGTCTCATTTTAATAACAACGTTGAGAAATGTCGCTGTTGCAACAAAAGACTCCATTGATCTATCGAGCCAAGATCAGAAGCACTGTCGGTAACAAAAACCTGTATCGGGAACAACGCGGCGGTATGTAGTCAGAAATGTAACACGTGAAGCGTAGTTGCGGCAACAAATGTCGCAACGGAAGGCTGTATTTTCGAAAGGCCGCGATCGACGGTAGCGAGGAGCGTACAATGAACAGGGCGAACGAAAAATAATTGAATTTCAACGCGAGCCGGAGCGGCGCACACGAGCGATGACGAATCACAACTGTCAACTGGGATTCGCCCGTTTGACCTTGGATTTTATTATACGATACATTCCTCAAACGTACAACACGCTATGCACCGTTACTCGAAATCATCGCCGCCTCGTCGAACGCCACCTCTCGACTCGCAATCGATTATTTCGGGTCGAAATTGATTCTTATCATAATTCCGCATAATGCGCGCTCGACTCAATTATTGTTATTAACGAAAATGGCGGACGTGTTGGTATTACGGCGGGCATCGTCCGGTCCTTGTTATTACGGAGAAAGCCTACGCCCACCGCAACCGACTGTATCGATCGTCCCGTTCCAGGAGCCGTGTGGAAAAAGAGCAAAAAGGGGAGAATAATTGCATGCTTGCGCGTGGCTCTCCGAAAGGGTAAAAAAGGATACGACTGTCGCGCGCGAAAAAACCTGTCTCTTTACCGCGACACACGGCGCGGCGCTCGCGTCAATCATCGCGAAACCGTCCCGTTTCGTCGCTTTCTCGGATGACCGTACTCGCGTCGGTAAAAGTAACGCATTTGAATAATTAGCGGCTGCGCTTTTTTCCGCGATCGTTATCCGCCGACCTATCGCACGCTTTCTTCGCGCGGGATCGAGCACCGTCTCTCAATGTCACATTGCGACCGTAAAGCGTTTGGCATAGGCTTCACGGCGGTGGTTTTCGTATTTGCACGTATTCGTGTCTGTTCTTATCAACCGCCTGAGAATCGTCCTTACCGATGTGCCGAGTGATCGTTAGTAATTAATGTCGTCGGTGTGCCTTCTTTTTTCGCGCAATACGATCGCCGTGACGCGCGATAACGGTTTTCGTCGCGACGCGAGTAATAACCAATTTTCTGGCAGGCGATTTACACTTTCACGGCGCTTACCGCGCAAAAGTAATTAATAACAATTAATAACCATCGTAATCGAATTCATATCTTATGCTGGAAAGCAAACACGCGGTTTTAAAAGAACGACGCGGTTGTTTACAGTGCTATTAATCACACGAGATTATGCAAATCCTACGTTACAACACGATCTTGTTTAGAGTTTACAAAACAGAACGGCGAACAGAGATTGTTTATTTAGAAGTTTTAAATACGTACACACTATCCGCGTTGTTGGACGTAACTGTTCACAGATGTGAAGGAACAATAACAAACGTCCGTGAACAGTTAGATTCGTATAATGAACGCGGATAATTGTCCAACCGTTCAATATAGCGTACATGCGATGCTTACATATATTAGACCACAGATACATCCGCGTCTTGTACATATAACATTCGGCAACGACTTTGTAACCGGTCCATTTACCTCGTTACGGGAACGTTAATTAATCACGACTGTATTCTCTTTTTTTATTATTATTCTTAAACAGGTGCTGGGTCTCACCGACTTTCCTTAATGAACGCGGTGGCGTCATCGATCGGAGGAAATCGGCATCGCGAACGAGGCGGCGAGAAACGATCGCGAGGAAGGACCATCCGGCTTGGGAGCAGCGGCCGATCGGGAGCATTTGGTAGAGGCCTTCCACGGCGTTGCGCAAGGATGCAAACGCGGATATAGGTCAAGAAGCAAGATTGGTATCTGGCGAACGGCGGTCGGGCAGGCGGTCGCAGCAACCCGGAGAAGCGAATGAGATGCGGAGTGGTGAGTAACCTATCTACTTCTCCAGTCGGCAAAGACCATGCCGTTTCACGCCATGCCTTGACTGACTTTCTAACATGACCGAGCCCGTTCGTTACTCGCGAAACAAAGACGCCAGGGATAAAAGCAACCGCGGATTCTTCGGTGAAAAAGTGGGGACGCGGGATGTGAATGAACGAGCCGATGAATTGCGCTCACCACCACCAACGGTCGCCATTAAAATCGGCTACTTTTCGACATTTGCCATCGTACCCGGATCGTTCGACGACTTTCCGTTGCTTTACACGTTTAGGTTTCCAACGGTGAATTTAAAAGCGAGACGATACTGTAGAATGTTGATAAGGTCGATTATGACTGTTTTTGGAGCAACAGGAATATTATAAGTAATAACATAAGCAACAACCACCCTGACACGTTCAACCACGCGCCCTCGTGCGTAATTTCTCGTAGAACTTTGATTTTCCTTTCGTTAACTGTAATTAATTGTTGGAACGGAGGAAGAGCTGCGAGGCAGAGCGTACCTCGAAACTCGATAAAGCGCGATTAGGTCAGCGTAACGGTACTTTTATCAACATCATAGAATTGATCTCCCCGCCCCTTGGCTAACTCGCGTCCGCGCGTATTATAACAAGAGAAATGAGTGCGAAACGCAAGGCTGCGTGGCGGGCGAGAGAAGGAGGCGTTTCTCCAGTGCGGTAGAAAAAGCTCCGTCGTGGCAGGAATCTCTTTGATCGCCGCTTCCCGATCGCGTTTTAAATCAATTGAGACGTTGCCAAATTGAGGAGCGGGGCAAATTGCAGCGTCCTCTTTAATCCCGTCCGTCCGATAAATCATCGCGCAACCGGCGATCCCGCGTCTCCGGAACTCGATCCCTTCGAAAATTCTATCAAAACCCGGCGACTCGCAATTATCACTGAATGTCGAACCGATCTCGGTGTCGACATCGTTCGGTAGAAAAAAAATGTACAAGGCGGAAAAAAACAGCAGCGAGAGATCCCACGAGTTATTCGAACTCTCGTGCGCCGGGGAAAAAGGCACAGTCGATCTCTTTAATTATCGACCTTTATTCCGCAACGTCGCGCCTCGCTCGGCGAGGCTCGCATACGCCATTAGGCTCGGCGTCGCTCTTAGCCTGTGTCGATTGCAGAAATCCGAGCTTCGGAAAAAGCGAGATAACCGACGTTCGTGGCTTATCCCGTATGAACTTCGCCTCGGCACGCCGCTCGCGCTTTGCCAGACGTATCCAGCGGAGAAGCTGTTGACCTTTCCAGAGACGTAACTCCGCCGCTCGATTCTCGCCGCAGAAACGTACACGCTGAACCGTTCACGTACCCGCTTCGAGACCGACACCGGGGAAAATGTTACGCGGCGCAACCCCGCGTTACACACGAGCATCGCCGACTCCGGAACACGATGACTTCAATTTCAATCGCGGCAACTTTTTAACCGACCATATCGAATCGGAATTACAATTCGTTTGATTCGTATTAACGCTGGTAAATATTTGGGCAGAGTCATTTTGCACGCAAATGTACGGTGTTTCGATTCGAAGGGAATTTCAGCGGTGTTGGCAAAGCGAGGCGAACAAATGCGAGGACAACGTCGTTGAAGGAAACCGGTGTCAATGTAAATGTAGACACGGACGCGTGCCGCAGTCGGCTGGGCGGAGACCAGCGCTGCCGGATCGTCCGCGAGCGCGATACTTACCTACCACGTAATACATATACTTTCTTACAGCGTACCGTTATTTTACGCGCTCTCCCGCTGTCCCGTAGGCGCAGCTAACCATCTGCCCTCTGTGCCCATCGCCGCGACTATTCTCCTTCTATTCGAAATCGCCGACGTGCAGCCGCGCGAAATCCCCGCGTTCCAATTATTCGCGCCGACTGCATCGTTTGCGGGAAATCGATTTCGTCAATTCGACCGCAGACCTCGCTCACGACCATCGCGTCCGAGTATCGGGCCGCGTGACCCGGCTTGTTTTTCATTCCGCCTGCGTTTAATTGCCGTCGCAAGTGACTTTGTGGTTTTTGAATAGGCTCCTTTTCACGGCTGTGTGGGACGACGGTGAAAATCACGATGTTTTTACAACGATACTTTTCGATTCGAAATTGAAAGCGGGTCACACTGACCTCATACTTCACCAACGGTCATTGTATATTTTAGTAAGCAGTATATAACTTACTAAAATACTCTTGCTGCTTGTAACTCATTCCTTGCTTTTTGTATACAGTTATACTTGTTTACAAGGAACGAGATTTACACGTGTTAAAGAAACGGTTGCTTAGATGCGAGAAATTAAGAACGACTTACGTCGAAGAAATGAAATATATTCAATTATTCATTGTCTTCGCGGAATGCGAAACGAGTCGTTACAATAAAATGACGTTTCGCCATTAATTAAGCAGATTGCGCGAACGCGGAATAAGCGTTATCTAAATCGCGTATATAATTTTGCACTTTCATGCAGAAAAATGGCGGTGCTTATTAAACAGGTAAAGATGAAACGGTCGTTCCCTCGTATAGCTTCTCCTTCGTTTTGCACTTTTTCTCCCGCAGTTCATTTTCTTCATTCACCTTGATAAATTGCGGAGGATCCGTTTAGGGTCACAGTTGACCCCGCCTTATTAGACTTCGCGTTATTATTACGGGCCGTGGTTAACGACGAACAAAGCGTTCCGTTGGGCGAGCAAAAAATCCACGCAGCTTCGAATAACCAAATCGAATAAATAGCGTCGGTAACATTGTCGTTTGTGGCTAAGCTTGAAACAGAGAGGGGAAAACGTAGACGGCGAAAGAGACGGACAAATACCGCGGGAAATGCGCAACAGCGCAACCAGTTATCTTTTTCTTGACACATGACGCGGTCGCAAGGTCCTCGTGTGTGAGTTCGGCTCGAAAAGTCGAATGAAACGTGACGGGACTATGGCGAGCGTGCGAGTGAGAGAGAGCGTGAAACTTGCTCCGGCCGGGAACGAGGGCCTTCGGTATACACACGCGCTGTCCGGCCTAAGAAGTCCGTTTGTGTGCGCGGGACGCACCGGGCATAATGAAACCATAGGTGCACGACGGAAAAAACAGTAAAAACTCTCCGTAAACGGGAACGCAATTTCGGCCACGAACTTCATCTTGATCGGCAGAAAGACCGAGGGGAATTTACATACATCGACGTTCAAACGTTCGTGCGTATGTGTTACAGTCGCATATACGAATAATAATAATAATAATGTAAAAAAAACTGCTTTATGCAATAACAAAGTAAAGTCAGACTTGCATTCGCGATTATATATTTTATAATCGCGAGAAATATCGTGAAAACGATATTGAAAAGAGCCAGCCTCGTAAATGTCTCGAGTACTACTAGAGTCAAATCGGTATTTAGTTGTTACTTACAAGCGGAACAATAATGCTTGATTGTAATACGCAACATGACAATGTGTCATTGAAAAGAAGTGGGGTGATAAATATGGTTATAAATATCGTAGTGGCGTGGAAAATGGAAGTCACAGATGCATGCAGTCACAAATGGAAGTCTGTTGTAAAATACGTCAGTTTCTACTACACAACCTTTTTCTCCACATACACGAAATTTGGTCGTAGATGAAAACGCCTACAAGACTGTTATAAAATGATCAATCTCCGTCACGTGTGTAGCCGAGTGATCGCATATGACCGTATATGACCGCGTATCGCAATACGCGATGACACGGACTTTTTTCCGGGGGAAATGAACAGTTTCTCGAATCGTTGAAACACACGGAAAATGCAAATCAACCGCTTACGAAATAAACGCGCGCGTTACGAATTTCATAAGCGGTGCGTAACCGTACTCTCGAAGCATGTTTATATTTACACCTAATTTATTACTTATTTCTAATTTATTTATACACCCAATTTCCTTGATAAAAACGTGAGCGCGAAGAGATTGGAGAAGCAAAGCGGACGGTTCGTTGCGACTGGTCGGAAGGTGATGGAGGAGTTCGCGTACCTACACGCGCGCTAACTTATAGCCGGAGCGAGCGCGTCGGCGGTGAGTTCGTGAAGCGCATGTAAATCGAAGCTTCCACGCAAGTGCGTGGCCGCGTCGGTCTTCGAGTTTCGCGCGGCAAATGCGGACATTCGTACGGCGGCACACGATTTGCCGCGATACGGCCGTCATTTGCGACGGAATCCATAATCGAGCCAAACAAAGCGAGTCGCGGCGAGAGCGTCATAACCGTTCGGCGATCGGTCATTTCATTTTATTCCATGCAATTAGCATACGATTGACATCTTTATCGACCGGTTATTAAATCGAATAACAAGCGGAGTGCGCTGGTACGCAAATGCAATAAATAATTAGCGGCCGCGCGAGATCGTCTTCGGTGAAGCGCGAGTTTGCATTCACGCCCGACGCGCCGGACAAGCGTTCGAGTCTGTAATAGCCGGTGGTCGGACAAGGCACGAATCGTCGCGGCTCGTCGATATGGACGCCGCGGCGTCGCTTCACAGTTATTATACAAGAGCGTACGAGGCAGCGCGCCGTGCCCGGCCGTGGTGTTTGCTCGCAATGTTAATACGTGGACGGAGCCGAGACTTCCGCGCCTTTAGCCGCAACACGCGCGCGCGCGCGCGCAACTCGCTCTCGTATGTGCGCTCACGTACGCGAGCGCGGGCGTGCGACCAGGGACGCTTGTTTACACGAATTCTGACCGTCTTTGCACCGCGACCCGTTTCTGTCTACGCGCATATCCAACGTGTTAACAGTGCGCCCCCGCCCAAAAGTACGCTTAACCTTGACATTCTTGTAATTAAACGAGAAAAACACTTTGCAAAACGCCGTCCACAACCGTTTTGCTTTAGTCGACTGTGGAACACGTTTTGTCTGACCTGTTTTAAGATTTTCCTTTTTCTTCTTCTGTTTCTCGTTCTCGTTGGTAAAATCGTGATCGATAGTCGAGAGTTGAAAAAAATAGATAACGCCGGATTGCGAAGGTACGGACCGACTTTTTTCACCTTTGTGTTGATTTCCATTGCTCGGAGCGAAATCCAGTGAAAGTTAATGAAATTGAAATTTATTTGATCAATAGAGCTTTGTCCAATCGCATGAATATAATTTTCATCATTTTTCCTTTACCTATTTTTAATCGAATCTAAGTTACGAAAAATGTTGTTAATGTAAAGACTTTTACGATTGTAATATATCGATGATTTCATTTGTTGTATCCGCGACGCGAAACAGCTTTTCGTAATTCGATATTTTATATCTAATTGTCAGATCTAATCAACATGATTCATCTTTAATCAAATTCCAATTTGACTTGCGGTGTTTTTACGACAGCAGACAATTACAATGTCATGGCCTTTAACTGTACTGGATTTAATGGGTCTTAATCGAAGCGATCGCTTTTCATCGCAATTTAACGGATTTCATCTGTTTACACCGCAAGTTATCTCAAACTTTTTATTGAGTTTCGCTGTATGTTTGCTCGATTTTTATCTCAGAACGTTCGACGTTGCATTTGTCAGTTTTTGTAGCGAACAGTCTACACGTTAATTTTTTAAATCAACCGTCAAATGCGAGTAATTTATCCTGACATTTACCTCGCGTAAAAACACCACTAAACACACAACAAATTACGAGTATATGAAATTCCATAACGACTTTTTTTTATTTCGCAAATAACGGCGATCATTAAACCCGCAGTAGCGTGGAAAGTCATTTTACAAACTCAAACTGCCTTTTTCAGGAAGCCGGGGGAATGAAGGTACAAAATTTTCCAGTGGAAAGTGCGACAGTTACAGTAAAATACATTACATTTTGTACGCTTGTATTGCGCACAGCGTTTACACCGTACTCCATTTACACCGTAATCCGTTTACACCGTTCACAAAACGCGAGTTGTGAAACGAACGATCGGGTAATTAGTGAAATCTCCGGTGAAAGAATCAAGGCTGTGTAACAGATTAGGTCCTTGTCAGTCCGTAGATGGTTGTGCGTCGCAAAACGAGCCACAATTAGGCTGCGGAGCAATTTCCTGTCCACAAGCGACAAACTCGTTATTGCACGAAACCATTGTGCGCCTTTACTGCTTTTTAAATACCTCATGCCCGCTCGATTGCACGGTCAAATCGCAGCCACGATCGGCAAACGTCTCCTTCCAGCGATTATCCGCCGACCGATTTGTTACCGATTTTCAATCAATCGCGATCGTTTACGTCTGGTAAATACTTACATTTACCTCAATCACTGTCTATTCCACTTTAATACCATATTTAACGTAGTCTTACATTTTTTTAACGTAACATATTGCACTGTCAGGCTAAAAATGTTAGTCGATCGTTTAACGATTTATTCCTGACAAAAGTCGTTTTTTGACAAATAGCGGACGGTGATTAACTTCTGGTAAAAAGTAATAACCAACGATACTCGATCAAAAACGTTGTTAGAGGAAATGACACGCGCGTTAGAATCGCGTTAAAAGTTGTTCGACCACAGTTCGTTTGACGATACGGCAACGAAAATACGCTGACACGAGTGTGTCAACGAAATACGTGCCGGTTAACAATTTCGGCTTTCCGTCGTGTATGGAACAATGAATAAAGCAAAAATTAACGTAGGAATCAACGAGCCGTGCGACAAGCGAGATTTTACGGATAGTCGTCAGGAAGCAGATATGACGCGCGTCGCGGAGCATGAAAACTCGAGCGCGCCCTGCGATTGCGGGGCGATCATGAGCGTTATTGTGCGCGTATGATCCACGTTAACGCCGATTCCCACGTGTTTACACCCGACTTCGTATTATTTTCTTGTCAACGTTTCGTTACAAAGACTGTTAGGCAATGATTAATCGCACGAGCAGGTACA
>JABFPT010002577.1:7567-18040 GCA_022817245.1 Nixonia krombeini
GAGTGAATGTATTGATGTAAGGAGTGGATGTCGCTTATGTAGCGCGTTGCGTATTGCGGATGATGGGGTGTACTGGTGATGGGCTTGAGTGGATGCACAGGTCATGGTGGACATACTTCCGTGTGAGTGGTGCGGTTGTGTTTATACAGTAGATAAGAAACCAGCAAATGGAAACGATTCAAAACGCAACTCGTTACATCACCGACGTTCATTTATTCCGAACAATCATCCACCAGTGTTTAATAACACCGGTGCTGGTATTTCTGTAATACACAAATGCATTTCTCAAATGCTACCGATCGCTTTGCACGAAGCTTCGCCGTTATTGTTTCCGCTCATTGCAGCGCGAGGCATTTCAGCGATTGTTGTCGAAAGACAATGACCAAGCTTCGAATCGTTTCCCATTTGCCGATCGCAGTCGTCGTGAGAAAGCCCTATTTTTCGTGCAGATCACCTCCGAGGACTCGCCGCAGCTCCGCCTCTAGCGTTGGTTCCTGCGCAGGAACGATGCAATCTCAGAATCAGCAGCCATTATCCCTGCAAACCCCCAGAAGCGTTTCTAGCAATCGATCCCGATCGCCCACCCCCCAGCAGACCAACGGTCGACACCTTGGCGAAGAGCTCAAGAAGAATGGAAACCGTTCCAGGAGTCCGACGCCGCAGAGCAAGCAGGACCACACGACGAAGTTCAGATCGCGCTCCCCCACGCCCAAGACTGCTGTCCGATCTTGGAGCCCGACCGTCAGGCAAAAGACTGGAGACCAGGCGAGGAAGCAGGTGAACGAAGATGGTCATCAGGCGAAAATCTCCCATGGAAAGAATCAGGAAAACTGTCAGGTAAACGACCTTGGCAAGGTTTCCTTCTATTGGACAATTGTCAGTCCTTTTTTTTTTTGTTTTGAATAAAGTACTAACTTTGACATTTGGTTACAACCAATTTCATATGTGTCGCTGGTGATTAGTTCTGGTGGAATGTTGACTAATTATCGGATGATCCGCAACATTGTCCATTAATTCTTCAGTTCCTTCTCACTGCGCACAAGTCTAAATAACTATCTGTAAAATTGGTATACGTTGATCCGAGGTGAAACATCCTCCTTTTTGTAATTAGTTCCATTCATTCATGTTTTGTCCCAAAATTCAGGATCCAAAGAAGGATCTCCACCAGGAAATCAAATCAAGGGTGCCACTGTCGGAAGAGTTCACGAAGCGGTACGTAGTGGAAGGTGGAGTGGCGCGCAGGACAGTGGACAAGGACGACACGCCGAAGTACGAACCGACCATCTACAATTACAAGTGCAGAGAGGAGTCGAGTAGTCGCAGCCCGACGCCCAGCCCGCCGGCGATCAAGGAAGAGTCGTCGCCAGATGGGTTCGGGAAGGAGCCGTGCAGCCAGTTCGCCAAGTCGCCACAGAATGGCGATGGCGAGCACTCGGACAACGGGAGCGAGGTGTCCGACGAGGGATACAGGAGTTTGGGCGCGGTGCAACCGCCGCCACCTTCCGGGAACCCGGCAACGACGAACACGGTTGTCGACTGTCAAAGTGAGTTCCGGAGGATGCAGTTTCCTCCAGATAGAAAAATGGCGGCAGGAAAAGTCAAGTTGTTGAGCAGGATTTTAAAAAAATATTACCTGACCAAGAATTGCACAGAGTTTTCTGGAAGGACACCGAGGAATTTCTTAATTTTCTTGGTTGGACCAGAGCTTTATAAAAAAGACATGGGCAGAGCTACCACCGATGTTCCGTAGAGAAAGTTACGTTTATTTCTGGATAGAGTCTAACCTGTATGGAAATGTTCATCCGCCATCAGACATCCTGATTAAGAACTTGACTTTCCTCGCCTTCATTTTCTACCAAGCTTCCCATAATCCTCCTCAGGTTCTTTAAGCTTCTCAAATAATCTCCAGATACTGCGCGATAACGTCAATGAATTCCGAATCTCGCTTGTTGGCAGCGTCCTTCTCTTATCAGGGATTAATCACCACGAGTCACCTTCAAAATTGTATCCTCGCCTTCGTCATGTACGCCATTGAATGTATTCAGTCGTTCGTCCTGAGCAAAGCGACCTAACTTCTTTCACCAGACATGGAAGGCGATATGAAATGAAAATCACGACCTCTGTATATTGTGCGCAGGATGGCGTATTCAAGTTCAACGTTTGTGCGCCACGAAAAGCGGAGCCCTCGACGATTGTTTATCGGAAGCCGAGGCTACGCGTCTTGTTGAGCCGGTGAGCCCTCGTTTGCGACGATTACAATGACAAACGTCGACAAACGAGGAGAAACGGTTTGCCAAATCCTGTAGTCTCGGCCACCCTGTAGAGGCCGTTAATATTCCAAGTGCGAGGAGAGGCACGTATGAAATCGCAAAGAGGCCGGCCTGACATTTAGCCGAGCACACCAGCGTCGCGAGGGGATCGCTCGGAACGTGGGCGAAGCGACCTGCCTTCCGTGCGATCGCCGATACCCGCGTTCTCGTCGGCGTCGCGATGCTACAGAAGCGTCTTGCATTCCCGCCGGCTCTGTCCTCGTTCACCGGACTCCTCGGGGCAAACGCTTCCGGCAGCGTCGAAATCCCTCGCCTTCTTCGACTCATGTAAATGATCACTGCCAAACAGCAAACCGCCGTATTAATCACGTTGATCGAATCTCTCTGCGCGAGTGTGGCGGTGCCAAAAGAGTTCGCTGGCCGATTATCCAACGCCCACAAGTCGGATGATCGACCGTTGGGTAAGCAAGAGGTATTTGGCAGTGGTCATCGGTTAGAAAAGACCGCCAATGCGTGGGTGGTATTTTCGCCTGTAATAACGACTATACGTTTAATGTACATCCCGCGGGATTCTCGTCAAACTATGCGAAACCTTGTTACGCGTCCAACAGCGGCCGATGGAGAGAACGATCAATTAATTCCGATGGATAGATCCGATGTTTTAAGAGATTGATTCAAATTTAATGTTAATGGTCCCGTTTGCTGTTCGTGGGTTGTTCTCTTCCACGGCTGATTTCTCAGGCTATGTAAAAGAAAACCGTGAAATCGAAATTGCCCGACGCGAGCTGAATATGCCGATGCGATGCTTCTCGAGAGTCTGGTGGACAGCGTACTTTTTCCGGGGAGTGCACACGTACTTGGGATTATCGCGGCCATCTGCATGCCCGCGTATAACTACGTTTTCATGCTAACGCGAAGGCAATAGATACTTTTTCGATCGTATCGGCATTTCGTTACCGCTCTTTACTTTACGCCCGCGGCCTCCTGCTACGTTTATGAATACTTAGCTCTCTTATTTCGACGTAAAGCGGCGAGCCATCGGAATTTGATTATAATGGTTGCCGTTGCCTCAGAGGGAGAGAGAGAGAGAGAGACGTTGGAGGGAAAAAAATAAAGAGAGTCGCCGTGTACAATGTAACAGGGTTTCGCATCAAATTTCTGTACTACGCTGCCAACTATCGCCGCTTTGTTTACATAACCATGTGAGAATTCACCGGCCTTCACCACCGAAAGTAAAAGCTTTTCTGGTCGGGTTTTTTCAGGACCTCGACTTTCACTGCCATTTGGATTATTTATTTGCAATGACGTGACGTTAATGCGAAATATCACGCGATTATTGGTATCATTTCGATGCCTTGTTGATACTGGCATTGCATATACAATGCATGAATCGACAGTTGCAAATTGCTCGTTTTAAGGACGCGTGAAGCTTATATGGTTTGATCTTTAAAGGAAATAACAGTCAACCAATTCGAGACGTGACTAACGAAAATGTAATTTCCTTCACTTTTGTCTTACTACGTGGCCAATTGATTGATCAATCAAGTTACACAGGTTTACACACTTTTTTCTTTCCTTTTGTTTAAACATTTTATCTGAAGTTTTTTTGTTTTTGAACAAGTTTTGTAATAATCGGCTTGTCTCGCTGTGGCAAATTATTGTTATCGGTATAATTACAAACGATTTTATTAATAATAATGTACAGAACTAATTTAAGTTTTTTTAGAACAACAATTTTTTGTTTGTACTAGTTTGACATTCAAAAAGAGAAGTTACCGATAGTCAGATAAGAGCATTGAAAAAGTCTCTTTTGTGCAATTGTGTGCGCGTATATTTTCATATTACATAAGGCATTTCTCATCTTGCTAAACTTTCCACATTAAAGGTTAACCGAAATGCGCAACAGAACAAAAGTGGAAATTACTTTTTTGTCCTACCGTAATTGCTTGTCTGTTTTAAGAAACCGTAATATTAATGTTCCCATTTCACATGTTTTTATAAAAGCCTGTTTTGTACATGTTAACGCATGTTTCGTACAAAGATCGTCGTGAAAACATTTTTTTATTCCTTTTTTCTCACGGTTCTTTTTCTATCGGGCGTTACATCTTAACGTGTCTGATTTCTCTTAGAATGGTATCTTGTAATTTGCTTGTATCGTGGAGTCAGAATGTTGAATTAATTCAATTAGTGTATTGCATTAACGAAATGAACAATTTAAGGATATGACAAGTGGAAGAGAAACAGGTTTTGAAAAAACATATGAAGAAATGTCATAAGAGATTAAGTGATTTCATTTCTGGGAATGTTAGTTAAAGTATTTCGGCATGTTCCATTTTCCTGCATTTTCAAATATGTATGCAAAATACATGACGTGTAATTAATGTACGTGTTTGTCATTTGTTTCTTTCTAGAACAACCTGTAACAAAATCCGATCAAGACCGATCCTGCGTGGAAACGGATAGCATTGAAACGGGTCTCCGGAAAACGAAGATCAACCCAACGGGATCGCCATTGCGGGCGTCTCCGTCGAGAAGCACGGCATCTTCATCGGGTGACCGTACCCCGCGAGCATCCTCCATCGTCCGTGAAGGAAGTAACCTGTCTAGAGGGTCTACCGGCAGCAGAGCGACCACGAGGGAGGACAACTCCAGCCCAGAAGGTAGTCCTTTGAAACGTGGAAGCGCGGCGCGACACGGTGTTCGAAAACCTCCGCCAACGAGCAACCTGAGGACGACAGTAGTGCCACGGTCGAGCAGCTGCAACAGCAATACATGGAATGGTCGGCAGATGAAGCAAAGGCCAAGTCTGCAGGCGGACACTTTCGTCACTCCGCAGTCCTCGTCGACCAACGGAACGCCAAACTTCAGCAGGAAAACCGCCGTAAGGCAAAGCATGCCGCGTTCGGGCAACGGTCCTCAATATGACAGAAACGGGCGCAGGATAAAGCCTGCGAAGTCCACGTCGTTGCAATCGTCGCCAACAAAGGTACTGTAAAAATTGTAGGAAATAATTCATTGTAAAATGATGCACAGTAGACTGATGTGTGTAGATTTACATCCTTTTTCAAAGTTTGGGTCATATGACTAACCGAGAGATTGATTTCCTTTGACGTAAAGGTGGCGAATCCATTACTGGAACAGATTCTGCGGAAAGTGGGTCACTTGCAGGACGAGAAGGAAGTGGTCCAGAAGCTGCACGACTTGTTGAAGGACTATAAAGGCAGGGAGTCAACGGACGAGCAAGAGACAGACTCGACCTTGGACTTCACGCGAGCCTGGATTGATGGGAACGGGATGGTGGCCCTGCCGCCCGACTCGCCGGTGATCGCCAGTCCCCGGAAGGACCCGAAGAAGTCGACCTCGGAGCGCGCTGGCTTCTCCAGGATCCCTGCACCGATCTACAAAAGACCAATGTCCGTCGCGTCCGACAATGTTTGATCGTCTTGGAAACCCCGCAGCGTCGCTTCGTCAAGACTGGTGCTACCGAGCTCACGGCCGGGTTCGTCTTGACGAGTCTCCCGGAACTGCACCGGGAACCGACGCCCAGGACGATCGGTAAGAACTCCCGTCAGCGAGGTTTGAGGAGGAACAGGAGGGGCTTTCAAGGGTCCAGTTTTTCACGACGTTGGAGGTCGACGCATGCGTTCACTCCCGATTGATCCTGGTCCGCCGTGCCTCCTCATTTACCGTCTTCCTTTGGACGTTCACTATTGCGTATATTGCGTGTTCGCCAGGCGTTTCGGAAAGCTTGGGATACTTTTGCACGAAGGGAAAAGAAAGCGAATTGGAAGTAGGAATTCGACTAGAAAAGAATGGCCGCTAATAAAGCTATTAATTTTAAAGAAATATTGTGAATTTTCAGTATATAGATATATTTTTTTATTTACCATGATTCTACGTGCTTTTTCCTTCGTGTACCAAAGATGCTCAACGTTTTCCAATGCGTTTTGTTGTTCGAATAGACATTACGATTTTTGTTTGTTCCGTTTCGTCAAGCAATTTCCGAAACGCCTTGCCAAGATTCCTTTGGTGCTCTTTGTACATTTACCGCCGCTCCTGGGCGTCCGGAAAATTCGCCGCAGCATCGGCGACTATCTTTGTTCGCAGTTTAGTCGTGCTTTTTCCCGACTGACGCTCTATTGTTATTGAAAATTATTTATTTATATAGTCTATTGGTTGTATATTTATCAAAGATAATTGATTTCGCCTCGTTTTCTACACGGGCAGAGGAGAAGGATAAGGTAGACGCGGAACAACTGACGAAGTACCACATTAGACATTATTTCACTTCTATTTATTTTCTTTTCATTTTGAATACTACGCGTGTCGGTTTACTTGTACTTATGTCATTTGAACGATTTTTTAATATCAGGAGGACATTTTTCTGGTTAGGAATTCGATTCAGTCAACATTGGAGTAGACGTACAAGAGTGCGAAAGTTATTTATGGATTTGTGATGTGGAATGTAAAAGAATTGCGAGTTATTGACCTGGTCGATTCCAACGTATTGGTTTGATCGGTGCTTCCAAACAACATTAACAGTTCAAACCAATCCACAAACCTTCCTACCTTGAGTGTTCTAAATTCTAAACGAATGACGTACAGTTAACGAGCTTGTTAGTCGATATGACTTTTCCGAACCTTTGTCGTGTCCCGTGTTCGTTGAAATTACCTTAACCGACTGCATATTAGGTCAGTGTGAAGTGAAATACCAAACGGACTATGGAAGACTCAGAGTTACCAAGAATGGCTCAAATTGTTCCAACATTAGGGTGTACATTTCGGGAACAGATTTAAAAGTTAAATAGTAGTTTGTACGAAGAAAATTATCATGTTTTTATACGCGCGATACTTTCGTAATTAGAAGAAAGGGTATATTTTTGTTTGTATCCACAAAAGTGAGAAAAGGGGAATACGCGTCCTCGGCGTTTCTAACGTAGAAACAGAATATTGAAGTTTCACGCGAGTAGACTGTTTCGCGTTTCACTTCTCATCACTTGATTAGCCAGTATATATCGTCGATGAACAGAAACCGAATATGCCATTCCAGTGTTTAGATGACTTTTGTACCAAAAGTGGCCGTAGTTGATTTTTGTACCAAGTGTCTTAAGTGAGGAATGAAGACTACTTCCTCCAATTAGTTAGTTCATCATAGAAAGTAACGAAGTGAATGGCACATAGGTCAGAAAACCATGTCTCGAGCACAATTCACAACGCGACATACATATGTTCAATAGCAAAAAAGAAGCTTAGATGTAAATCACGTTAAAAGAAACACATTGTTTTGTTGACGCTTCTCGCGGTTCTGACGTTTGTGTCGTTCCAGTCAAAGGGAAATGGAACAGAGTCTCAAGCAAGGGCGTAGACTATTTTTAGTACATTCATAGGACAATCGACGATCACACTTTTATAGCGTAAAAGCGAAATGGCTCGCGGCAACATATTCCCGTTTCGGGAAGACGAGTATACGAATTTGTTTTCTTCTTCGGTCGATCACGTGCACACGCGTATACGACGTTGATCAGTCAATTGTTACGGACTTCGCCTTATCTCTGCACCGTGACCGTCCAACAGTAGCGAGTTTTCGTTGTCGGAAGTGACCGACCGGTCCGAACCACTGCTGCCTGCCATGATTCACCATCAGGATCGTCCTCGACTGTTCCAGCGAGTGACGCGATTTGCGCTTATTGTCTCATTGTCGTCACTACGATTACATTATTGCTTTGAGCGTTATTATTATGATTATTATTAATCGCATTATCACTACATTTATTATTACCAGCAGAAATGACAATTTTATTACTATTAATATTATTATAATTATTACCATTATTATTATTATTATTATTAGGGTAAGCAACGTTGCCTATGTTACGTTAGAATTTTATTTACGAGAACGACTTGTAACGAGGAAAAGCAGTAAAGAAAAAAGGGAAAAAAATAAAAAGAAAAAAAGAGAAAACCGAGACGAGTGTTTTGCTACTGTGTTTCCTCTCTGCGCGACTGGCACGCCGAAATCAAAGAATCAAGGTCTCCGCGTTTGGTGCGTCCTGTCCGCCTGCGTCCAGCTCTAAAATTCTCTACGTTTGCCCGCGCCGTTTATTCCCGCAATGTAATAACACGCAGAGTAAAACCCATTACGAGTCCGAATCCAGCACGGTCTGCCGGCCTTGCCGCATATGGCGAGACGGCTCTCTTCGGAGCCACAACAGATCGTTACCAGTGTTCGGGCGAGCGCGAATCTCGGAAGAGAGACCATTTTTAGCACATCTCACGGCAATGAATCGCGCGAACGTCGACAACGGCGTCATAATACAGTGACGTAATTTTTTTATTGCCGTGTCGATTCGCCCGACACTTGTCTCTGCCGTGGACTTTTATACGCGTTTTCTTATTGTACGTAGGCTGTGAGGTACTTTTTGCACTTTGCTGGGAATAACTTAGCAGTGTGTATGACAGTTTTCGTTAAAAGAAAGTTTACTCTGAATTTGAGATTACTCTGAGTTCAGATTTATAGGGAGAAGAAGCGTGTGTTAGAATTGTCCAGTTTTATGATGACTTGCGAATGTCCAAAAATGTGAATTGCCAGTCACGTTTTTTCTGACAGTATTCAAACCCAACTTGTGCGCAACCAACATTCATTTTTTGGAGACTTTCTAGGTTTCTAGACTTTTATACACTTTCCCAGTTGGACAATGATAATTGCAAATATCTTCTGGGATGTGGTTTTCGTTGAGAATGGTCTATACTCAAATTTGTTTATTTGCACCCTCTTCATGTCCTGTAGATTAAACATATAAATTAAACAACAGGCAAATGGAAACTTTACATTCTCTAATGAGAATTTCGCTTTTTCTTTTGGCGCTTTTGGATTCTGTATTGAGAAATAAAAATGTTTCATTCTCACCATTCTTCATGTTCAATCTTCGCTTCAAAAGTTATCAACCTTTTGGGTATTTTGGAAAGTTGATGCCCGTAAATCGTCCTTCTTCTTTTATAATTCAATTCATTCCACTTTATTGCTACAATTTATAATCCCAGTCAGCGAAGAAACTATGAAAACCTTGTTAAATTATTTTGACTATTCGCAGAAGGAACGTTATAACGGTGAAAGTATCTAAATTATTTCGAGACGTATCAAAAAATTGCTGTTCCGACAGTCCGGCAAATAATCACGCTAAGAATTAACATATAAATGTCTACTTAACAAAACGCGAAATCCACTTTTTAGGTTTACGTATCATTGTTAAGTACAAGATTGAGATATAAATGAGTACAATGTAACCGTCAGTTTCACGAGAGTCATGAAATATTTATATATTCCAATAATTTATACTGCGTGATACTCGGATAAGAAACGCACAGCGCGTTTCGCTCTTTCCAGAGTCATTATTCATCAGGATTGAAACTACTCGAGACCACTATTTACCGCAAACTGACAATAATTTGGTGATAAATAAGTCACAGATCGGTCAAACGTACGGTGATTAATAAAAGAAATTCATTTAACGAAGGATCGAGTTTGCTTGGCGAGACGAGGATGAGTTAATTTAAAAGTCATCTCGCGCATTGATAGCCGCAATAAATATCGCTGTATCGATAAAAGTAAGGAACCGGGAGTGACTCGGGGCTAATGGAAGCGGGCATCGAGTTGCCCGGTGACCCACGGTGTACTCTCTCGTTTCGTAGGCGGCAAGGCAGGTGCCTCTGGGCGCTCGGCCGCTTGTCTCGAGTGCGTTTAGCTCGCTGGTATCTGTGTACACGCGCTGCCCACGCAACTGAGCGTGCATATTTATGTACACGCGTAAGAGCATATTCTGCAATGACGAGTAAATCACAAGTTTGTTGAGAGGGCTTTCTGGGGGGGGGGGGGGGAGGGGGGGGGGGGGGGGGAGGGGGAGGGGGGGGGGGGGGGGGGGGGGGGGGGGGGGGGGGGGGGGGGGGGGTGGGGGGGCGGGGGGGGGGGGGAGGGGGGGATGGTAGTTAGAAGAGCGGGAGCGGGGGCAATAGTAGGAGGAAAAGGAACAAGCGAATCTGAAGTGAAGGGAGAACGGAGGACAGATGTGTCGGAGAGTGGCTGCTGCACAGTAGCACTGACAGTGGAAACGACATAGATAAAGACTCCCAATAGTAGTAGGGACATAGCTAACAAAGCAACACACGTCATACAGCAGCAATTACTAACACACTCAAACTAACACGT
>JABFPT010002582.1:0-11263 GCA_022817245.1 Nixonia krombeini
GAGTGTCTGGAGGCGAGGGGACGCCACGGCTCGGCAGGGCGCCTGGGGCAGCTTGGTGGGTGGGTCGATCCGCGGCGTCCATCCTAAGATGTCGTCCGTACCCGGCCCTCCGGCCACCGTGAGTGTCACGTGCGTTGGTGTGGGGGGAGGGGGAGGGGGGGGGGGTGAAAGTTGCATTATTTAATAGAGAGGATGCTCTTCTCGAGCGGTAATGCAGAATCGATTAAGAGAGGGCGAAATAAAAAACCTGTTTCAGGAATAGTTTTTCCGATTGAAGCGTTTCCCGGATCTTCAATTTAACGAGGTTCCTGGAAGCCAAACAATCTCCTTGAAAATCTTCGTTGCTTGCAATGTGATCGTTGCATCGGCGAAGTTTCGTTGGAAGAAAACTCTCGGCGTGTACTATCTTCAGTTTCTTCGTATCAACCGGTATTCTTCGGCGACGTGTCTGTTGCTGTGAAGAAACGTCGAGTTCCCTAACGAAAGGGACCAAACTTGAACGAATAGGAGCCGGGTAAAGTTACTTGCACAGCCCAGAGTCTTGTGTTCGTGTAATGGTGTGCATGCGAGGGGGCGCGCGCGCGCTCGCTCGCTCCCTCACGCACACACACACACACATACACACATACAGATGCGAGCGTAAGGAAAGAAAAGGATTTTCGGTATGTAGAGGGTAAAGGCTTTCCATCCTCAGCCCATAACCTGGTACCCGTTGTAGAAGGGATCGGATTTCCTCCAATCAAATTGAAAGCGACGTATGATCTAATAAAGCCCAAGTGCCGACTACGAACGTACAAATCGAAAATTCTCTCGAGTAAATTCGAAGCCCGACTTTGGAAAAAAGGGCGGGCTCTGTGTTATTAATATTGCAGAATTGCAGGATTTATCATGGATCCTCGGAAAAGGTGAACGCGTTGCACGGGAAAGTGTATTAAGAATTTTCCGAAATACGCCCGCGCAAAGCAGATGCGAAAGGTTATTACGCAATGTGTCATTTTTCAACGCGCCAGGACCGAAAGCGCTTTTGTTTACGACGGCCGCGTAACCGCTGTCGCGTAAAAGCAACGAAAACGTGTACGGCCGCTTGAGTCTATTAAAAATCGACTATGAATTTTAATATTGGCGCAACGCGTAAAAATCATTCCCGTAATTACGTTTAACGCATTTTTCTTTATCACTTGTCATCATGCCTTTGAAATATTTTCCACACCTGTTGGGTGTGGAAATGTTGGGCGAAAGGTGAGCCGTGCGTTTACGAAAAAGTTTGTATATTATACCGCCGGACGAACGGCTTGTAATACAATCGAAAAACAGTACACAGTTGAACATGAAATTTTATTCCAAACCGCACTTTCAAATTTACGATCCGCAAGTATTTCGTACCAGCAACTGATTACCTCTCGAAGGCGAATAAACGCAACGCGAAGTACATATTTGCGGAAGAACGTACACGCATCGTTTTAATATCGTGTAATATTTCACGAGGCAACGTGGACGCGGACGTTGGCGGTGGTTTGCATACGAGCGGTCGGGACAAGGCAAAAGGCACGAAAGGCGAGCATTACAAATGAAAATGGAGGGTTTATGAGATTTCGATAGCCCTCGGTCTTGCCCGCTTTTCTCTTTTTTCATGTCCCCCCTTCCGCGTGCCCCACGCTCCCACCCCTCCCCACTCCACTTCCCAATCTAAAAGTGCTGACAAACCGCGAAACTTTTCCCCCCGTGAACAAACACGAAAATAAATCGATGCGAGAGGCGCCCCTGCTTTGAGGTTTATATTCAAAGTTCCAAGGCAAGATACCCTCTTTGATATTCTCTCTTTTCCTCTGTAAAATCACTTTTCACTCCTGCTCGTCTTTTTCTCTGTCTTCTGTCTCATTGCTTTATCGTGCGGTGCAACGATAATCCGATTTATGCTTCGGAGACGGCGGATAACGCTTTCCCGTGCCATGTAACAAGACTACCCCGAATGCATCTCATTCGAGTGGACACTCCTTACATAACTCCACTCAGGAAGAAATGATTGGATGTAAAAAGATATCGCTCGCTTCCGATGGTTCCGCCGCTATGAATGCATTACGCGGTCACCCGGAGTAGTTCCACCGTTCGTTTAACAAGACTCCGTTTCAACGGACTAACGCAATTTATTCGCCGCGGTAGCCAACTTTTTTCCAGGTCAGGCGAGCATTCGCCAGTTTGGCAAACTATTAATTAGTATGGACGAACGATTCGCGGCGACGGAAATTGTTTGCCTTTGACAGAATTTAGCAAGGGATAGTTGCCGCGTTTGACAACTTTCGGGGGTTAATCCCGCTTGCACTTTTCTTTCATGTGCGCGGGGTTTGCCGTGAACTACCGAAATGCATTTTCTATGCCGTTACTTGTTAGATGTTACCTGGACGGTGGAGAAGCGTACTGTTAATTAACGATTAGTTTAATGACTTTTTCGTTCTCCGAAATTCTATAGTCCACTGTATTGGTTTAATACAACATTTGGGTTACGTCAAATTGGTAGAAACTTGGATGCAATTTGTCTTGTCACAAAATTCAAATTATGTTTACGCACTGTTGCATACTGCACCGATAACAACCAAAGGAATATATATTTTTATTTTCTCGACTTACTAATTGGCGTAGCTTGCGACTGTACGTTCAACAATTTATATATCAATTCGCTTAAGTCTGAGAATCTTATATATTTTTCTTAACGAATGGATTTTCCCTCGTAATTGCGACTCGTTTTTCCGTTTTTTTTTTCACGACACTGATACTGCGATCAAGTGTTCGTACTTTGAATTTTTCCTTTTCTTAACCATGTCGACTATGATTCACGAGCAAAAAACACTTTTACCCTTTTTAATCCTTCCCAATAAACCCATAAAAGTCGTATAGGAAATGTTACACTACGCTACCACTTTCCCCACACTTACTTGTTCACGCTTCCTACTGCACTACGATTTGTCCTGCGAAAATTTCAATTGAAGCCCACATTTTTCCCATTCTCCTTTTTACCGGGTACATTGTACACACCACCCGTTACCACTCATTCCGCTCTTCACGAATTTCTCTTCCTCCCTTCTTTAGGTTAAAAAATTATAAATATGCTGCGTTTCAATGTACTCGCTCTCCTTGGAATTTTGCTTTGGACTTGGAGCGTCGTCATTTCTTGAAATTGTGCGCGAGATTATTATTATTGTTGTACACATTTTGTATTTTTGTAATTTCTATCTTGTTTATGTGTTTATATCCGAGTTGGTCAATGTTATCTTGTACGTGTATATCTCTCCTATAATTTTATTTATGGATTTTATTTTATATCAGCCGTTCTAAGGGAACGTGTTACCATTTGTGTCATCATGTCATTTTTTCACATTTGCTCGATCCTTGCGACACGTTCGCTAAATACGAGCAACGAATTTCAGTTGCTCGTATTTTCAAATTTCAAAAAAAAAAACTGATTGTTTGGCACAACCTACACAAAATTACCGAAAGGGAATAAAAGTAATGACGGACTGACGTAGCGTGGGAATAGTACAAGGTTGAACGCAAAAAAAATGATGTTTATTTCGAGATATATTTCCCAGGGAAGTGCGCAAACCGGTGCGACTTAGCCGAGGCTAAAAGACGTACGCCAGCGTGAGATAAATTTCCTGGAAAATCAAACGTTTCGACAAAAGACCATGGGCGCTCTTGTAACGCAGCTACCTCATCTATTCTACGTGACATGAAATTTAACCGTACGGCAATGCGCGTTCTCTCTCTTCCGCCTCGTTTATGCATTGGTGCTTCGTCGAAGGGGTGACCGGAAGGAACGAGGTAGGTGCGCTGTGTTACTTTACCCTCTTGACGAGGTATAAGTTTCAGCGGAGTTCGAGGTCGGCGATACATCATCCCTCGCAAAGACATAGATTCACGGTGTATGCATAATATTTGCCGAGCCGGCAGGAAAATTAGAAATGCGGTAAGCCGCTTTTCTTATCAGACGCTACAGTTTACAGTCGACATTGTTACACAGGAGAGGGAAAAAGAGAGACAGGGAGAGAGAGAGAGAGAGAGCGAAGGAAAGTCGACAGCTTTTCGCGATAGGCTCGACTGCTCCCGCTCCGGGCACAGAAGGCCCGGGTGTCTCGGACCCGTCGTATTTCATTACGAAGTCACATTTTTCGTCTGATACAAATTCATTGTCATTTGTCGCCGATGCGAACTAATAGTCCGATTCTTCCCGTCTCATTCTCGCATGAGATGAGTAAACGTGCAAAAGGAAAAAGGAAAAAGGGATAAGAGCAGACAGAATAGTGTGAGGACTGGTGGGACGAGTCTCCGGTGATGAATGCCGGTAAACTTCGCACGAAAAGCCGTTTATAACGGCACGCCGTGCCACGCTACGATGCCTACACTTCATAACTTCCTCTCCATTCCCCTCGAAGCAACCCGACGCTAAACTTCACAGAGGTCTCGGGGATGTGGTCCGCTCGAAGAACGCGGAGCGAGTCGGCGATATTAACCCTCGTTTTTACGAGGCGATAAGCGTCGGACGACTTCGACGAGCGGTCGAGAAGATTGTTCGCGCGATCATCTCTCGTCGCTGCGACTCGCCATTGTCCAGGATGAAAGGAACCAGCGGATCTCGCAAATGAATACGTCGCATTTCCATCGGCGAACACGCGGTGGCTAACCGTATTACCGATTTCCTGAGCGTCGTGCGGGAGAGGCCATTTTTCCGCCTGTGATTCGCCGGCAATCAACGCGGAAATCCAAATGAGCGTCCGCGTGACCGATTGTCTTCCGTGACGGCGTTAATAATAATAGAATTGTTTGCCCTGACACAACAATATGGCGCGGGCGAGAGCTTGGCACAGAGACTCACTGATCAGAGATTGCTCAGGTAATTACATTACAAACGTTCGAACTGCGGTCGGAAATAATTTGGCGACTGCAGAGGTAGCTTTCTAGCGTACGCCGCCATAGTTTCCGCGAGACCATAGCGGTTTGTCGGTCGAGGACAGGACGAAGGGATGACACCGATATATCTATCTCGACCGCTGCGGCGTCGCTTCTAGCCGAGTTTAGTAGACGCGGACTCTCGTGTGTGTCCATACGGAACGTATATACGTGTACGTTCATATAAATACCATCAATTTTGAATCTCGGACAGGCACAATTTGCGGACTCCGTTCAACCACCGACAACAATTGAAGCCGCTGAATAATTCCTGGCGCTTCAATCTAATTGCGAACAAATTAGACCGAATTTACCGTGGATTCTCTATGGCGGGTGCAGTCGACACTGCGTGTACGTAGATAGACGAATGCGCGCTATTCATCCCCGCAACCCCTTTCATGCAACCACCGTCTCCATCCACCGCCGTCGTCTCTCCTCGCTTCTCTCTCTGTCTCCCCCTCCCCCCCGTCGCTACTCCCATATCCTTTTACTCTCTCCGTCTCTTTCTCTCTCCCGTCTCCCCCCTCTACTGTCTTCTTTCCCTCCCCACTTCTCCCGCTATTTCTCTCTCTCTCTCTATCTATTTACCTCTCTATTTATCTCTCTCTCTCTCTCTCTTTACCCTTGGATGATGGTGTACCCATACGATTCGTAGAATCATTCCGCAATACACAAGTTTCGAAACGCCGAAAACAACATGAACGCAAAGTATGCTTGTTATTTCAGTTTGATTCATCGTAATACCGACGCACGCTTGCTGAGAAATGTCCGCGATCTGTTGTTGCCGCGTGTGCGTTCCGCATATCCAACGATAGCTTGTACCCGATTAAACTTAATTAACATGTTAGCAGCCATTGGTCGAGTCGAGGGAGGGGGGCAATGTTGTTCAGTATTTTTGAAACTCTCGCGGCTTTCCCGATTTTCGCAAGAGTTCGCTTTGACCCTTCAACAGTGCGAGTACGTTCCCGCTACGTGACGGTTACGCGCGCCACTCATCCCCCACCTCTCGATATCAGGCTTCCACAATTTTTTACCACTGGGCGGCTGAACGGTAAAGCAAATATGTGTGCGGATTACATTAGTGTTCGCGAAAACATTCTCGTGGTGTGAAAATGTAAAGCAGCAAGACTATCCCAATATTACAAACGAAGTATTCGCAGACGTTTTTCCTTATTTTGTACTTTTATTTCTGGTCAATTCATTTTGGTATTTAACGTTGTTTGTTTATACAAGATTTGGGGAAGAAAGTACAGTCTTTGGCGAGACAATTTCCTTCCTCACGTGTCCTTCGCCCATCTCACGCACCGCAGCAATTTGCCCAATATCGTTCCTATTCGCGTATGAAACGCGAGAGATTATTTGCTAAATCTCAGCGACAGTTGCCTTTCAATCCTTTTCCACAAATTCGATCAACGCTTTTATTCCGCAATATTTATCCCGCAAATAATTGTCAGCGATCGTATAAAAGTCATTTATATACACTCACTTTTGTCGGGATTTTTTTTTCGTTTTTCTTTTTTTTTTTTTTTTGGCCATTTAAAGAAATAATTGAAACGGTTCCCACGTACGGTAGCAAATGGGTTTCGCGTCTATTCTTCAATTAAAAATTCGATTAATGTGTGCCGCAAGGAGAGCAAAAAGGTCTCAAATTGCGTGTATCGCGAAAAGTTTTAAACGGCTTTGATATGGCTTGCGAGGACCGGCGAGTGGTATAAAAGTCATCGCTGGATCGTGTTTTTCATTTAGGCATACTTTTCAATAAACGCGGTCGAAACGCGCGTGCAGCCATCGGGCCGATCCATCAATCGAATTTCTACGCATTTAATGATAATGAAAAGCCAGTTGAGCAAAGTGTTTGCGCTGCGGCGCAGCGAGTAATTTCATAACTTTGATTTTTCTTACCGCACGGTTGACGTGCGTGAAACAGTCGAACTCATATCACCTAATGAAATTCGGTAACCGCCACTGCATTATACGATATTAACGTCCGCACGGATTTTGCGGATTCGAATTGAGTAATTGAATAACAATAAATTTACATTCGTGTTGTCGTGACCGATGCCGCAACGCATGCAGACGGTTTTCATCAGCCGCAGTTTCGCGAATAGCCCCTGCGGCCACATCATTTCATAATCGCAACGCAAACGGATTTCCGTACTCGATTTGCCTCCTCTAAATTGCGGAAAGCATGTTACGATTATGTCTATCAGAGCGCTGACAGTTGACGGATCAAAAATTGTCGGCTTTATTTCAAAAGAGCATTACGCCCGAATATGTGCAATCGGATCGCATTTTCACGGTTGGGTCGCGCGCAACGTGGCCGCCAAGGACGGTCGTCCAGCTCTTTTATATGCAGCCCGTTTGCCACAAACCTAACGTCATATTCCCGGCTCCGTCACTACCCTTCCGCGGGATAAGAAGAGTAGAGTAGGAAATGTTGCAAATCCGTGGAAGGTGGATGTCTTAATTGAAGAAGACAATGCGGGGCCATTTTTCTCTCGACGTGAAAACGTTACGACGGCGTGCTCTTAATTTATAAAATCGCGCACGGCGCACGAAAAATGATGCGGAGCTCTTGATTTACAGCATTCCGTTGAATTCTCATTTCGTATATATCCTGGAAACAGAATTTCCATTAGCCATTATAGAAATGCCGCGAAAGGCACCAACACACAGTCGGTGAGCAATGCACTGAAATTATATCATTTTATCTCTAGTCGCGCAGCAGTCCCCATTTCTCTGGCGGGTTATAGCGGTCCAATTTCACACCGTTGTAAATACGCTTTTCTTATTTTTGACATCATCTTCAATTCTTCTTACTTTGTTGCCCTGACAGGCAAGTTCCGACCCGGCTCGGCCGAGCCGGGATGGCTTCATTTATAATCATTTCCCGAAGCTATATCTCTCATTTCGTGCACACACCTCGAGATGGCGGAAGGCCGGGAGTAATTTCTTCGCGAAACTGCATGTCTTCATCGAAAACATGAACTACGGCTATGCGAACTCAATTTTCACTTTGAGAAAATAATAAAACAGACGCGAGAAGTAAATTCAGCGCGGAAACCCGTGCAGGACAAATGCGTATCTGCAGCTAGAAAAGTAATTCATTGCGCCGGCAGATTCATTTATTAATGCGTGCTCAGCGCCGCCTCCGTCGCCCTGCCGCCCTGCTACAGAAATATATTTACAAACAAACCAAAAAAAAAAATTGCTGCATTTTTTGCGCGTTGAAATCGAATACGATTTGTACGTTTGCCCGCGTTTGGACCGAGGAAATTATTAATGCCAAAAAAAAAGGTTACGCTCGAATGAAAGCGCGCAAATGTGATTTGCGGTTACAGTCATATATGCAGATTTCGTGCCTTTGAATATTTTAATATTACGCGAGTGGACGTCAAATAATAATCATTGTATCAATTTCATATTCGTTAACTTTTAAATGGCCCGGGGGAAGTGGAGTATGAAATTATTTGATCATTCGAAAATGTGATGTAGGCTAGGTCTAGTTTGCATTCGGTTTTTATCGGGAGTCGACATTTTTCCGCGCTGCGAATTTTAACGGTACTTGTGTACACTTGTTATCAGAAGTGTGTCAAAATGTGTAAGGTTATATCGGGTTCGGATATTAGAGGAGGAAAAGCGAAGAATGGAATAAGTATGCAGCAGTGTAATGAAAGTTGCGTGCAAGTTTCACACCAACGTGTCAACGACAGAAAAAAGTTTTCTTGGACAGATACTTTACGTTGGCTCATTTCCGCACTCGGGAATAACTTCTTCAAACTACCAAGGCAACGGTGCATATCAACAATGTTATCTCCCTGCAGTACATTTTTCTCATAAACTAATTACTCGAACATAAATTAAAGAATGCAATGAAGAAGTTGCAAATCGTCGTTAAATAATCGTTTAAAATACGATCGCTCTTTTAAAGCTCTACGGCGAATATTAAATCTCACACGTGCTAAAAAATATGAAAATATCCTGAAAGAACGTGGTTGACGGCGATTGTAGAAAATCGATGTTTGAAAATGAGCAATTATTTTTGGGGAAATGTCCTTCGTAGCAGCAGGATGAATTAAGAGAATTATAAACGGAAAATGGCGTAGGCCGGCTAACTTGACTGTATTTTACATATATTAATACGCCCTCTCTATGTGGCTTTTTACGATTGACTCGATTTTAATAACTGAGTAGCCGAGGAAACGTGCAGAGTCCCGCAATTAAGCGCGGGAAATCAGCGTAGCGAGAGCGAGCTAATCATTGCGTCATGACAAGTGAAACGTAATATCGCGAATGAAATTTGTAAGGAAGTGGGTCACCCTCTGTCACGAGACTCCGGCATAGTACGCTCTTTGTCCCTTTTAACCTCGACGTTGCTGCTGCTTTTACCGCGCAGAGAAGCAGCTTTTCTAAACGTAAAATATAACGATTGCTCTTTGAAGTTGTTACTGCAAGCTCAGCTGTATTCCGTCAAAAGATTTCCGTCTTATAAGAATCCTCTGAGAGACTCCATACTTTTTCCTTTTGCCGCCCGTACACTGATACATAATCCATAATACGATTATATTTTTGTTCTCTTATGTATACCAATATGCCACATCTGTGTGCACAATTTTTTCCTTTTTTTTTCGTCCTTCTTCGCTTAATTTTGCATCAGGCACCGCGCCAAAATTTTCGCCCTTTTATTATTATGCTGATAATAACTTTAATTAATAATATTTTTATGACGGCAAGTATTGCATTGGGGAATTATGAAACTAACGTTTCATCAAGTAAATGGAAGAATGTAAATATAAAAGTATTGGACAGGTGAGGAGCACAGTCTCGTAATTGTTAAGCACTGCTATTGTAATGTGTGCTTTTCAGCGTGAGGATAATTTGGCTATACTTTCTGTACACTATAATTTTTTTAAATAACACATTATGATTTATTGCTGAGTATTTTTAATGTAATAAAATGCATCTTAGTGAGCAGTGGAAAAGTGCGCCACAGTCTGTCTTATTAATCAGGGTATCCATCGTTACTCCCCCAAAAATGCCTTCAAAATTATCGAAAAGTAATGGTATTTTTCGTACAAACAGTGATATATGGTATTTAAAGTCCTTCATGAGTATTTCTGAATATACCACGGTCATATTTTTCAACACAAAACGAACACTGGTGGTAATAGCGATGCTTTTCATCGCAGTCGAAACGCTGTACGTGAATAGGCGAAACGTCACCCTTGAAGGTTCTGCTTTCGAGGGCTATTTCGACTTTTCTAAATATTTATTAGCGCAAGCGGAAAAATACGTACCTTTTACATTCCAGTGTCTTACATTGTACACAAAGAAGACGGGAAAAATAGAAACTGCAGCAGCAATAGTTTCCTTTCAAATCGAAGGAGTAACTTTCTTCGCCTAATCACATATGATTAAAATAAGAGATTTTATACAAGCACAATTTTCTGTGTACTTTGACAAATAGGCGAGTCGAGTTTTGCCCTCTTAATGTAAAAGATAGTGTACAAACATATAAACATCGATATCCCATGTAAAAATCAAATTACGCTCATCCAGTAAACACAGGATGTAGACTCCCTTTGTTTGATTACCAATGAAAACTACATTCAAATATTGGTTCCCGTGAGCCACCGGATATGGCGCTATCTTCATTCCGATAAGCCTGCAGCGTTTTAGCGAACACTACTACATTTGCAAACACATTTACACGATCCGGATTTAATTAAGAAGATTCGAATTAGTCGTTATTGTATCTAGCGTTATAATGTACTACGTTAATATACTCTTTGTTACTTTTTCTCCCATACGCGATATGTAAATTTATAGTGTGCATGTCATACCCATTCCTTGGTATTTTTAACACGTACCGTCATTTCGTTACGAATTGTTGAAAAGTAGGCAATTAGAGGTTAAAGGAAATATATTTCTTTTTGTATGAAAGTTTTCACTAGTTTCTGATATTAGACAAATTCGCGAAATAATTTCACCATGTTAGATTATTTTTTTCAGTATATCTATAAATTGGCGAATTCTATCTTCAAGTGAAATATTTACACAAATCGTTGAAAATATGTGTTTGTATAAGATTTGACTTACTTAGCAGCGTTAAATGTGTGTATGTTTAATTCTGTATTTGTTGCATTGGTTTTATCTTTTGCATTGGTAGTTTCTTTTGGTATTTGAGAAAATCAAATTTTTACTTTTCCGGTGTAGTCGTGTAAATAAACCATAAAGGTATCTCTGTACACTTGTGCAAAGTATTTTAGATTAAACATAGTTCAAGGCAGTATCGTTAAAAGGATTTTGCAGAAATAAATAT